>OVAN01004584.1:0-25504 GCA_900406275.1 Anastatica hierochuntica
CTAACTGTACGCTTGCAGTGATTTCTTGGGTGAAAACCTGAGCCATCATAGGTGTCCTTCGATCTAACCAAGACTGCTTCGCCTGGTCGCATGCGGACATGCTAGGGATTGACCCCAACATCATCTCGCATAGACTAATGGTCGACCCGGACCACCCACCGGTGAAGCAGAAAAGAAGGAAATTCGCCCCAGAAAGAGATGCCATCGTCAACAAGGAAGTAAGCAACCTCCTCAAAGCAGGATTCATACGAGAGGTGTGATATCCTGAATGGCTAGCTAACGTGGTAGTTGTGAGGAAGAAGAACGGGAAATGGAGAGTCTGTATCGACTTTACAGATCTCAACAAGGCTTGTCCGAAGGATCCTTTCCCTCTTCCACACATCAACAAGCTAGTCGATACCACCGCATGGCACCAACTCATGAGTTTCATGGATGCCTTCAGCGGGTACAATCAGATCTTGATGCACCCCAAATGTGTGAAATTTTACATCTAATAACAAAACGCAAGTAAGTCATTGCAGAACCTGCAAATGAAACACAAATGACAAAGATTATGTGTTACTCCCAGCTACAAATTCTTCTACCGATTATCCTCTGCAATTGCTTCAATCAGAATAAACTTGGATCTCACACACCTCTTTTTGAACTCAACTCTCGTTTGATTGAAAGAGAAGAATAAAGAATAAGATCGAAAACAGTAACAACACAAAGAGATTTTTTCATCCGGTGTTCGCCGTAGAGACTACTCACTGGGGCCAGGAATCAGCCCAGCATTTTCACTATCTTCCAAGAACACATAGAATCAGATATAGAGAGCTCTCGATATGAGAAACTCGTCTACAAGGAAGAAGAAAAACTCTGATTCTAAAATACATAACATAACAAACTAATAGACCCGATTATCTTCTTTTAAAATTTAAACTGTATGATAACCGGAATCACCTAAACCACAAACCATTAGCTCCAATAACCAGAAACTAATTAATACCTCCTAAACCAGACTAGTTTACATTACCATGACTCAGCTTCTTGTTCTTCCTTCTAAAACCGCAAAGCAGAGTTTAATCACTCAACAATATGGTTAGAACATGAAGTGGCCATGACCCTAAACAGTGGGAGGGGGCACTTCTCCATGTTATTGTCAACTTGCCATGCTCCGCGTGAACCACACTCAACCCTTGGAATGATTTTTCTGATAACTAAAGAAGAAAGAGCAATCCATAATTAAACAGAAGTGCGACTCTCCGATAATTAAACAATAGAAACCAATTGTATCAGAGATTATGTGGGTGACGCCGTGACCAATTAGTTCTTCTCGGTGGATATCTAATAGTATCTCCTCCGATTTAGAGCTTGAGTTTTGGAGCACCAGCAGAGTCATAGGAATCCACACCAATATATGGATCAACAGCTTTGTTTGACTTTGTCTCCTATCGATGGTCAACAGACTCGCGGGCCAACGTTAGAGGAGATATGAGGCCAATCACGAGTTGGATTCGTCGCTTGTTAGAGCATCTCCAATGGTGTTACCACGCCATTGGAATCCTTAAAAATAGTTTAATATTTTTTATTTTATTTTTTTGTTTGTTTTTTTAAAAAAATAAAAGGAACCAATCGCGGGCCGCCACGTGGCAGTGGGGCCCGCAAAGTGCAAGGATCAAGTCCTTAAAATCTTTATCTAAGGATTGATTCTTACCAAAACTCCTTGATTTAAGAGCTAAGAAACTCTTAAGGACCCCCATTGGAGATGGTCTTATTGTCATCATTTAGAAAGCTGCTTTGATAGTGAAATAGCTGAAGAATAGAGAGAGGCCCACAACGGGTAGTCTGACACTCCGCCGTTCTCAGAAGATTGAAATCACTGAGGAGAAGCTCTACAAACCTTTAAAAACAAACTTAGCCCAAGATGATGGGAACCAAGGCATGAAGAAAAGAGATGAGGTAGCGACGCTCGTTCACCGTTCATCTTCACTTGGACACACAATTCTAACCAAGAAATGATGTCGCTGTTCTTAAGAAGCTACTATTCGAAGGCACTGACCCTTTCTTCCTTCTCGCCGCTCTGCCTGAGCTCCAGAGAAGCTGAGCACATACGCAACCTTCGATTTGGTCTTTTAAGACAGAGAACCAGAGCAATAGAGACAAAGAGGAAGCAAAGAAGTTTCCAGGATCAGTTGGAGGCTAACAGAGGACGTGACGGGGTGGCGAACAACAGCAAGAAAGGCACCGTCGGCCATCCGGAAAAGGTTGATGTAGCGGTTTGGGCGAACTAGGAGATAAAGGAGAAAAAAAATGATCGCTTTACATATACACATTTTGGGGTTGCTATTATATATAAAATAGCTTCACCAAGCATCTCCATAGCTAGTAGTTCCATGGACAGCGGGTGAAATCAAATAACCGATTTCTGTTCTATAGATTCTTCTTTGGTTATTGTTGCTTGTTGGTGTTTGTTCCGTGAGCTTTATGCATTGTTTTATTATATTCACATAATACTATAGTTTAACTTTTACATAACGATATAAGTATATGATTGCTTTAATAACACACCTAAAAAGTTGTAAGATTTAAAAAAAAAAAAGATAGGAAATAAAATTACATGCGGCCACGAAAGGAATGAGAGTCATAAATGAGGGTAAATCGTTGATTTCCCTTTTTCAGTCTTCACATATATGTATGGGGACAAGGAAAAGTGAAGCAAAAAGAAAAACCCTACAAGGTTAAGCCACCCTCCCTACGTAGAGGTATCAATGACGACGAAACAAGATCTTCCAAAGGAGCTGCTGCTTCCACACGATTTGGTAGAGGAGATACTCAGTCGCGTTCCGGCCACATCTCTGAGACGGTTACGATCTACCTGCAAAAGATGGAACCATTTATTTAAAAATGATTGTATATTTTTTAGAAAGCATTTTGACAAAGCCTCAAAGCAGTTTCTACCTCTCATACTGAGGAGGGACTACAAGCTTTATTCAGTGAGCATCAATCTTGGTGAAATTCCATCACTAGAGGTTAGAGGTAAGCTTAGCCTTTTCGATATAGATAATGTCTTCCACTGTGACGGTTTATTGTTATGCACCTCGCTAGACCAATCTACAATCGTGGTTTTGAATCCATGCACCGGTGAAAGCAAGTGATCTTTTCAAGGCAGGCGGCAAACTTGTTCTCGGATACTCGCGAGACAAAAAATCATGCATTAAGAGCTACAAAATCTTGAGGAGAAGTTTTGATAGAGGACAAGTTTCAACGATCTATGATTTCGACTCTGAATCATGGAGAACTGTTGGTGATGTCACCCCATACAAGGTACTTTTCTACGGAATTAGCGTATCTTTGAAGGGAAATGTTTATCGCCTTGCTTCACGTGAAACAGAAGATCCCTTGGCCAGATCCGTACTCAAGTTTAATTTTTCAACGGAGAAATATGAGCAAGTGCCTCTTCCTTATCAGACCTCTAGTTATGACGGAATAATGTCTCTGTCCATTGTTGGGGAAGAGAAGCTTTCGGTGTTATTACAGCACGACAATAGTCCAGAAACCGAAATATGGGTGACAAATAAGATTGATGAGACTCAAACGGTGTCGTGGAACAAGGTCTTAGCATGGAATCTGAGCCGTGATGGTCTATTTCCGCATGATGGAAGTTTCTTGCTGGACGAAGATAAGAATGTCGTCATGTGTTTGTGGGTATACGACGAAGACGAGAACAGCATTAAAGAAAAGGTATACGTTGTTCGGGAGGATAACAAAGTCTCGGAAATTTATTTTGGAGAAGATACACATGATGGAATTTTCTCAGCTATATGTTCCAAGTTTGGATCGGATCCAGCCAGCCGAAAGTCGACTGGTTAAGCTCAACAGTTGAAAACATAAGATGTTCACTCTTGAAATGAACACTTTTTGATTGTGGGTTTTTTTAACCCAAAGTGCAAATAAATCTTTTGATAAAGAGATCTACAAATTGTCAATGTTCAAACCAAAGGCACTAACAGAGTTTGATTTCAAATTCTATAGCACCTGTCCGCATGATAATCTAACAGTTGACCACAATGACATGACCAGTGATTACATGACAATGCATGTATGTGTACAGTTATTTAGCGTGCCTCCTTTTAGCTGTAAGAGCGTGTGTGCCTAAATCGGTTAGAGATGAACTTCGGGTTCGATGAAAATCGCTAGAGTTGTGTAAGTCCAATACAGATACTTACACATTAAGGGGCCGTGTTCGGTTCGGGTCATTGCTTCAAGTTTGGATAAAAAAAATTTCAAAAATCTAAAGTTACATAAAATTTTCAAAAATCTAAAAACAAAATTTAGCATATATATAACATATAAATTTGAATAAATATATGACTAAACACCAAAATTAACTCATGAAATTGAATATTTGAGTTGCTCATTCATGTTTTATATACTAATTTAATATATACAATTCGAATATTCAAGTATATTTGGACGTTTATTCGGCATCCGGTTCGATTTCTTTTAAGAGCACCCGCAACAGGGGTTCTTAACACGAATCTTTAGCGGGAACCTAGACAAAAACTCGGTGGGCCCCATCATTTTGTTAAGGATCAATCCTTAAATAAAGATTTTAAGAGCATCCACAATCGTGTTACCCATGAAAAATCTTTAAAAAAAGTGATTTTTGATTATTTTAATTATATTTTATTTTTCAAATTAAAAAAAAAAAAATTCAACCAATCGCGGGCCGCCACGTATCAGCGGGGCCCGCAAACAGTGTAAGAAACTCTAAGAAACGAATCCTAAGCTAAGGATTTTAAGGATTTATATTGACACGGTTTCATAGATTTCGCGGGTCCCACATATTATTTTAGTGTTTTTTGGCTAAGGATTCGATCCTTGCACTGTTCACGGGCCCCACTGACACGTGGCGGCCCGTGATTGGTTATTATTATTATTTTTTTTAAATCTGGAAAAAAAGTAATAAAAAAAAACAAATTAAGGATCTCCAATGGTGGGTAACACCATTGGAGATGCTCTAACTTTTTCAAGTATGTGGGGGGGGGTTTTTTTGGTACTTGTCAAATTCAAGTACGCTCATGTAGTGTAGTCTCGATTCAGCTGAGAAACAGATACCAAGTGACTCTCTAAACCATCCGCAAAAAGAACATTCTGTAATGTCAAGGTAGAACTCAAAACAATTGTTCCTTGTTGCTTTGTCATTGTCAAACGACCATCAGGTAGTTTCACGAATAAAGGTACCATATCACAGATATCAAACAAGAATCGAATAGAATCTGTCATATGGTTAGTAGCTCATGTATCAAAAATCCAAGAACCAAGAGAAGACATACCACTTAAGGATTCAGAAGTTGATGATTTGTTATCATTAAGAAGTATGACCAGTGTCTTCCACTGATCGTCACTCAGGACACTAAGACCGATACGATCACTTGTTGTGATCAGATTCGCCGCAGGTCCATACGGTGTCGGACCACACATTAGAGCATTCACATGAGCCGAAGAACCACCAGAAGGTCTCGTCAATGGCGCTGTTCCACCACGACCACGACTTGAATTCAACCTTGGTCTTAGTCGATCACCCGACCAGCTCGGGTAATCCAAAGCACGAAAAAAATTGTCCGCCGTATGACCTGAACGATTGTAGCTTGAGAAGTGGATTTTCGACCTGTCCTCTCGAGAAAGCAAAGATCGATCATCACGTTGTTGAGAAACACGAGCAGGTGGATTCGTTTGAATAGAAAACGTAACAGAATCCATGTTTCTCTCTTCAAACACACGAGGCGTTTTCCTCGAGTCTTCATTTTGCAACAAAGCATTATAAGCTTCATCAAGCTTCGGTAAGGGTCACGAGAGAGAGGATTTGAATTTACGGTTCCATTCACAGCCTCATCTAATCCTTTTAAAAGCTCGTGTAGTCGATCCTCTTCACATTCCCTCTGTAAATCAATACCAATTGGGCAACCACAACTTTTTGAAACTCGAAACTCAGAGAGATTATTCCACAACTGCGTCAACCTTGCGTAATAAGATCCTATCAACATACCATGTTGTCGACACATAACAAGCTCAACCTTAAGACGCTGCACCCGTTGTCAGTTCTGAATCGAGTACCTGAGTTTAACATGCTCCCATAATTCACTCGCAACTTGAAACTGAGACAACGTGCTGCATACCTCTTCCGAAATTGTCAGTTTTTTCCATGAAAGAACCAATGAATTATTGTTCCGCCAATCCTCATGATACTCCGAATCAATCGCAGGACAAGGTAACGAACCATCCACGAAACCAAACTTCTTTCTCGATCTCAAGGAAATTCGTAGATTCATCGCCCACTCACTGTAACTAGATCCTTTTAACAATGGATGGGAGATGATAGAACCAGGATTTTCACTTGGAGAGAGATCACAAAGAGAGATTGTTCTTCTCGGAGTCTCCAAACGTGAACAAGAAACAGGGGTCTCCTTCGTGGTGGAGTTAGAGTCTGTCTCTTTCGGATCATCAAACCAAAGACATCACGAATCAATGAAAAGGATGAAAATAGATCAAAGTCTCTAGACGAGTAGATTAATCGATGAGCAAAAAAAAGTTTGTGTTTTTTGCTCTGATACCATGTCAAGAAACCTAAAACGTATTTAACGGTTTTCATGTTATTGATCAAAGGCACTAAAGTTCCATATATATACAAGAAAAGTTTAACCTAGTTACATCATGTTAAAAGACTACTTTGTACATGTATAATATACAATATGATATTTCCATATCGTAACAATACCCCAAAACGAAAATACTATGGAATAAGATCTGAGATATTTATGTGGGGTTCGGTTTGATTTGATTGACTTCCATTTTTTATCCATCCTACATGTGGTATGTCAATGTATATTCTTATGTTAATATGTAGCTTCACGACTTCACCTCTATATGTCTGCTGCCACAGCTTGCTCAATCATAATCTAAATTCATTTCCTTTGTAAATAGTATAACATAGAATGAGTCTCGAGTAACTATATAATTCAAAAAAAAAAAAAATCATTCTATCTTGAGCAATGTTCTGAAATTTGAGCTAGGCGGGCACCCCAAATTTCTGCTTTCAGATGTTTTATTCGGTTTGAAAAAAATGCGGGCGCCTAAATAGACAATATGCGGTCTAGACGCCGCTTAGGCAGATTTTAAGTGGCCGAACTTTATACTTCTTTGTAGTTCTCGGTATTAGATTAGCCGTTTATTTTGCAGCTGATTTATGGGCTCATTTTTTTGTAAGATTCAGAGCAGTAGTTCCTACTCAGCTGAATGAATGTTTATGAAGGGAAATGCGCCTCTTCGGTGTAATGGCGATAGATCACGGATCCCACTCTGACCTTGCGGTACCTATTGCTCAGATTATAACATGTTATCTCAAATTAGGGTTTCTTCCTGTTTAGGACTTCGTTTTGTACATCTTGTTTTAGTGGTTTAATTATGTGGTCTAAGAGACGATTCATTTCTACCGTTAGGATAAAATGGATTTGTTCTCGTTGTGGTTAAGGTACTGTGATGGACATCGGGTAATGTCAGTTGTACCTTATATTGTACCACGTGGTGTAAGCCTCATATGAGACATCGTGGTCGAAAATCCTTTGTATTAAATGTCTTTGGTTAATTTGAAGTTGATGTTGAGGCAAAAGTAAAAAGAATAACGGGTGAAATCGAATAACTGATGTTTGCTCTGTAGAACAGAAGGTCCATAGACATATCCATAATCAAGTTTGATTTTTCAACGAGAAATCTGAAAGTGTCTCTTCCCCATCAGAGCTCTAGTTATGGTGACATCTAATATCTCTATACATTAAAAGAAAATACACTTTATTAATTTTGTTTACCTGTAATCGTATATGAATTCTCATAATTAATGTTAAAATTTGATTGGTTTAAGAATTTAGAATTTTTTTATATATCTCAAAATAGATAAATAAATCATGCATGAACCACTTTATATAACTTTTGAAACATTCTTCTCAAATAAAATAAATTGTAACCCAATTACCAAACATTAGATTATTCAATTTCCAAATTTGATTTCTAGTAATAATATTACGTGTTTTGGATTTTTTTTTAACTAAAAAACTTAATTAATATTAAAGTTTAAATAATTCTGAAATTGGGCCACAATATATATCAAAAGATTTTGGAACTAATGCTAATACACGATTAGGTTAGTTCAAAAAAATTCTAATTTATAAATATTTATAATTATACATTAAATATAATCTATTATATTCTAGTAAAAATTAGATCATATTACTATACAAATCTATATTATACAATAAAATTTAGCTTTTTAATGCAATTTACAATTTTAGAATTATAAGAATATGATTCATATTTTTCATAATATGTTATTATACATTGAATATACAATTATTAGAATAGTTTATTCATGAATTCAAATATTCTAAATTATAAATACTCAAAATTATTCATTAGATTTAATCTATTTTTTCTAATAGAGATTGAAACGTATCTTATTATATAAAGCGGAACGCGTTCGACGTGAACTTGACACATCGCCGAATTATATCTCACATGATTTCAACACGTATCACTAATTGATCGGATTATTGATATATGTCAAGTATTTAAAATTTTCAATTTCGTGCAAACAAATTTTCTATTTTCCATAAATAAACAAATTTTCTATTTTCATTAAACATTAAAAGTTGAATATTAAATATTTAATTTCTACTAAAACATTCCATATTAATTATTATATCATGCAAACATGATAAAATTATAATATTTAATTAAGAACGTCGTTTCACGTGATGGTAAAAGTTTTAGATTAGTTTGGATGATATAAGTTATAATTCATCATTTTTCAATAACTAATAATGGTTATAGTTACGTGGATTTCTAATTTAAAACTTAGATTTTTATGATTTTTTGTATTTAATTTCTCGTATATTACAGGAGACCTTATCTAGTTACTATATAAATATGTATTATTATGTATAGTAAAAAAATTTTTAGTGCAATTTACATTTTCAAAATTATTAAATTCAAAATTTGATTAACTTTCCATATAATATCATTACTAATTGGTACGTTATCTCAATGAAATCAAAAATATGTTATCTATGTTAATTTGACACTTATAAAGTATGAATATTTCGACGTTGACCAAAAAAAAAAAGTATGAATATTTCGACATAAAAAGTGTGAGTGAGAGTAAGGTGGTTTTTCACCGAAGCTAAGTCCACAATCAGACCTATTCTACACGGCTAAAGGACCTGAGGCAATAAGTCTGCTAGGGTAAACCTGATTACCTTTTTGATATCTTAGAATACGAACGCTTTGATGTCAATCAGAACTCTCTTCAAAGCTAAGAGAATTTGCTCGATGAATAAATTGAGAACATGATAAGTGAAGACTAGTAAAAATAGAGATTCACAATGTAAAATCAGATGAACAAAAGCGATAATAGATATTTTGTACTCACAAAAATGTAAATACAAGCCCCTCATGATCGAATACAACAAGCTCGATAAAACAATACTCTTTCTTAGTAACGTTTAAATAGAAAAGTAGATCAGCATCTTCTTGGGTCACTCACCAGTAATGACTCACAACCTCTCTCAAATCCCCTCACGTGCTTCAGAGATTACCCAATATTCTCTGTAACGGTAACTAGTCTCTTTTTTAACAGTGTTAGTCTCCTCTGTCCAGCTGTCCCTGTTATTGATAGTTTCATCTTCTGCAATCAGCTCCAACATCTCTGCTTTAGGCCCTCTCTTCCCACTCTTCTTGTGCCTACGTTTGTATGTGAAGATGATCGGAGGATGAGTGCTTTCATAACTATCATTACCCCCTCCTTCAAAGCAATCTTGTCCTCAAGATTGAACTGTGGAAACTGCCTCTGCATGGTAGTTTGTAGTTCCCATGAATTTTCATATTCTGGTTGTCCCTTCCACTTAATCAAGTACTCTTTTTGTCCCACCTTTGCTTGCAGCCTCTCTTGTCTTATTGTCGCAGGTTCCATAGCAAGAGTAAAATCATGTTCCAACTTTTCCGGAATTGGTGTTCTTGTCACTTGTTCACCCATACTTTTCTTTAACTGTGAGACATGGAACACATTATGTATCTTCGATGAAGCTGGAAGCTTGAGTTTATATGCCACTGCCCCTACTTTCGCTTCAATTTCATAGGGTCCATTATATCGAGCTGCTAGTTTCTCGTTGATCCTCTTAGCTAGCGATCTTTGTCTGTATGGTCTTATCTTTAAATACACCCAATCCCCAACCTCAAAACTCACATCTCTGTGATGTCCATCAGTTGCTTTCTTCATACTTTGCTGAGCCTTGAGTAAGTGATTTTTTAGCTGTGAAATAACTTGGTCTCTTTCTACTAATTGCTCCTCCAAGTCTCCATTTCCTGTAGACCCTTGCTCGTATCTAATTAACGCCGGAGGATCTCAGCAATAAACTGCTTTGAATGGCGTCATTTGTATTGCTGAATGGTACGAGGAGTTGTACCACAGCTCTGCCCATGCTAGAAACTTAGCCCAAGTCTTTGGTTTGTCTCCTGCAAAGCAATGAACATATGTCTCCAAAGTTCGATTTACTATCTCCGTTTGTCCGTCGGTTTGAGGGTGGTACGTCGTACTGAATTGGAGCGTAGTTCCTGCTAAACGAAATAGTTCCTTCCAGAAGTCACTCATAAAAATCACATCTCTGTCCGAGACAATGGACTTAGGAAATCAATGGTGTTTAATGACCTCCTTTGTGAAAGCCTGCACCACTTCTACGGCTGTGTAGGGATGTTTCAAACCGATAAAATGTGAATACTTCGTCAATCGATCTACCACCACCAATATAGAGTTGTAACCCCCTGAATTTGGCATTCCTTCTACGAAATCCATGTTGATCTCTTTCCAAACTTTTTTCTGCAACCGGTAGTGGTTGAAGGAGTCCTCCTGGAGCTAGCGTAGAATAGTTTTGCCTCTGACACGTTAAACATCGAGCTACATACCGCCTGATATTCGTGCACATACCAATCCAATAAAACAACTCCGCCACTTTTCGTTGAGTTTTGAGAACCCCAATGTGTCCCCCTTGTTTCCCATCATGGAACTCGTGTAGAATCATTGCAACAGTCTTCGAAGCTCTGGGAACTACTAGCTTTCCCTTAAACAGCAGCCTGCCTTGTATCATTTTATACCCTGACTGTGATTTTGAATCTTGTTTAAGCTGCTGGATAATGACTTTCAACTCTGGATCCTCTTTTACCTCTTGACAAACTTCCTCCAATTGTATTGTTGTAGGTACTGTTAGTGCCATCAATGTAGCGGAAACTCCGAACCTGGGTAAAGCATCAGCAACTTTATTGTCGAGACTCGGCTTGTATTGTATGTCGAAGTAAAACTTAAGAAGTTTGACAAACCATTTCTGATATTCCAAGTTCACTTCCCGTTGTTCTAACAAGTGTCTTAAGCTTTTCTGATCTGTACGTACCATGAACCTTCTTCCCAACAAATAATGTTTCCACTTGGGGATGGTGTACACAATAGCCATTAACTCCTTTACATATATAGACTTGTGCTGCTCTCTTACTGATAACGCTTGACTGAAATAGGCCAGCGGTCGATGCTCTTGTATGAGTACCGCGCCCAATCCATACCCCGATGCATCCGCCTCTACCACGAATAATGCAGAAAAATCAGGCATAGCTAGCACCGGTACAGTGGACATTGCTTCTTTCAACTGCCTGAAGGAGATTTCAGCATCTTGACTCCACACAAACCCATCTTTCTTGAGCAGATTAGTCAAAGGTCGAGCGATAGATACATACCCCATTACGAACCTCTTGTAATATCCCGTAAGGCCAAGGAATCCTCTTAATTCTTTTACCGTTCCAGGTGTTTTCCATTGAACGATAGCTTCAATTTTTCGCGGATCTGCTGCCACTCCGACCGCTGAAATTATATGTCCTAAATACTCCACTTGTGGTTTCCCAAATTTACATTTCTTCTTGTTCACAAACAGCTGCTGCTCTCGGAGGATCCTCAGCACTTCATCTAACTATCATAGATGCTCCGACATATTCCGACTATAGACCAGGATATCATCAAAGAATACCAACACCGATTTCCGTAATAGAGGTCTGAAAATTTCATTCATCAACGATTGAAAGGTTGCAGGTGCATTCGTCAAGCTAAATGGCATTACGAGGAATTCGTAATGCCCGTCATGTGTTCGAAAAGATGTTTTAGGAACATCTCCTTCCGTGACCCTGATATGATGGTATCCTGCTTTCAGATCCAGCTTTGTGAAAACATGTGCTCCATGTAACTCGTCTAATAATTGGTCGATCATCGGAATCAGATAGCATTCGGATGTTGTGACTTTGTTCAGTGCCCTGTAATCCACGCAGAACCTCCAGCTACCGTCTTTCTTCTTTACTAGCAAAACTAGACTAGAGAAAGGACTATTACTAATCCGAATAATCCCTGCTCGCAATATCTCCTTGACTAACTTCTCAATCTCAGCCTTTTGTACTTGAGGATAGCGAAATGGTTGAAAGCTGACAGGGACAGCTTCTTCTTTCAAACTGATGTTATGGTCATGCCCTCATAAAGGAGGTAATCCCCTCGGTTCTGCGAAAATGTCATCAAAAGCAAGAATTGTTGGTTGTAACTACTCAGGACAATGTTGATCTGGTGTTATTGTCTCCGCCTCTGCCCTGTTGAACTCAACCCACACACCTTCTCACTGGTCTTGCTGGATTGTTCTCACCAAGGATTTAAGAGAGACCTCTGCTATACACAGTCTCGGCTCTCCTTGAATACAAACCTCCTTGTCTCCATGTTTAAACTTAAGCACCTGAAGCTTCCAATTGACTGCCATCGGCCTAACTGTCTCTAACCACTGCATCCCCAATATGACTTCTGCATTTCTCGGTGACATCGGTAGAAAATCATCAACAATTTCCAGATCCGGAAGCTATAGAGTAAGCGACCTACACACACTAGCACCACGTACGATCGTTCCATTAGCTAGTCAGACTCCATACTTTAACGATTTATCTGGTGGGATACCCAACTCCGTGATTAAGGTATCTGCCAAGAAGTTATGGGTTGCCCCACTGTCAATCATCACCACGAAATCCCTGTGGTTGATCTTTCCCTGGAGCTTGATCGTCTTTGGCGAGTTTATTCTAGCCATAGAGTTGAGAGATAAAGTTGCAATGAGTGGGGCTTCTGTTTCTGTGACCTCAACCTCACCACACTGTTTCGATAACAAGGCTTCAGTACCGTCTTCAAAGGCTAGTAATACCTGCAATTCCTTTGCCCGACAGACATGGGATGGTGACCAACGAGCATCGCATTTCAAGCAAAGACCCTGGGACAGCTTCTCCTTCCTCTATGTCTCCGTTAATCGCTGAACTTTCTGGTTCTCAGTCTTTGAGTTATGCTGAGATCCAAATCGTTGTCCCTGAGTGGGAGACGTCATCGTTTGGACAGCTGGTTTGGTCCAGGCGGGTTTTGGCCAGCCCACTTGTTCTTTTTGTTCTATTCTTGGCCTAGAAACTGGTCTAGATCCATTACTGGGCCCAATAGTTAACCCTCCATTAGCGGCCTAGTCCTCTTCTGTTTGAGCCACCGTCATCATCTCGTTGAGAGTGTGAGCTCGGAAGGCTCTGACTCCGTATCGAATCGCCGATGCCAACCCTTTCATAAACGTGATTTCTAATCCATCTTCCGGAATATGTGGTGATTAAGTGGCCAATCGCCTAAACTCCCGACAATACTCTCTGATTGAACCCTCCTGTGTGAGCGTCAGTAACCGCTCCGACGGTGTAGCTCCGACGTCTGGTAAGAAATGGGCCAGGGCACGTCGTTTGAGCATCTCCCAGCTACGGAACGGATTCCGATCACGTTCCCAGTGGTACCATTCCAATGCTTCCCCATCTAAACTCATCGTTGCTACCTTCAATCTCTCCTCATCGGTACAATCATTCAGCTCAAAGTACTGCTCCAAGCGAAAAACCTAACCATCTATTTTATCTCCATCAAACAACGACAAATCCACCTTTTGAGGCGGTGAACTGTTGTACGGTTGTGACTGGTCCGATCGTGTCCCCGATCTGCTATTGTTACCCACCGAGTTTCGCTCTTCGTTGATCATCACCGGCTTCTTTGGGGTTCTGCTTTCATCCCATTGTTGCATCAGAAGTCTTTTTGGTGCCTTCTCCTGTGCCGCCAGAAAGCTTATCTTCCCTTGATCCATCATCTCCTCCAATCGATCCAACACAGAGAGTCTGCTTTTCATCGCCGCCATGTCCGCGACCAACTTTGCCAGAGTCTGATCATTGGTGGTGGTTTGTGGTGCGATGACGGAGCTGTCATCTTCTCCGGTGGCTTGCAAACGTGTCACAGGTGCTATGGATTAGGCTCTGATACCAAGTTGATAAGTGAAGACTAGTAAAAATAGAGATTCACAATGTAAAATCAGATGAACAAAAGAGATAATAGATATCTTGTACTCACAGAAATGTAAATACAAGCCCAGAGTTTGTTGTTTAGAGGAATACTCTCAATCCCCTCATGATCGAATACAACAAGCTCGATAAAACAATACTCTTTCTTAGTAACGTTTAAATAGAAAAGTAGATCAGCATCTTCTTGGATCACTCACCAGTGATGACTCACAACCTCTCCCAAATCCCATCACGTGCCTCAGAGATTACTCAATATTCTCTGTAACGGTAACTGGTCTCTTTTTTAACAGTGTTAGTCTCCTCTGTCCAGCTGTCCCTGTTATTGATAGTTTCATCTTCTGCAATCAGCTCCAACATCTCTGCTTTAGGCCCTCTCTTCCCACTCTTCTTGAGCCTATGTTTGTATGTGAAAATGATCGGAGGATGAGTGCTTTTATAACTATCAGAACATAAATTTTTTCTTTGGATAGTTATGACTACCTTTTTTGTTCTTTCATTGATTTAAATAAGTGCCCGTACAAGAAGCAAATGTGGATCATGCATCCCTTAAAACAAGGAAACAAATGAAATGTGAAAAGGAATGAGTGAGTGATTGTCTCCTTTATTCAAGGAACAAAGTATGACTCATTATTTTGTTTAGACATTGACATTTATGGCTCATCAAAGTCATCCAGTGTTACCAAATAGAAAAGCTATGCACGGTACAGACCATCAGGTATTAGTTGCTAACTAGGAACAATGGAATCATATAGTTGTTGGATCCGAATTCCACACAGAATATGGGGTGTTTAATGTGAGACAAGATGTGAGAAAAAGCTATAATCTTATTGATTTATGAATGAGGTGTTTACAATGGCTCGTAGCTAAGTTTTCAGGAAAAAAAAATCCGATCCCTATTCTTGAGCTTCCCTTTCTCCTTTTATTCCCTCCTCTTCTTTGTAACCGCTCCATTAATCAGCATTTACTCCTCTCATTTATGACGATTCTTCAGTTTTTATTCTCTTTTAGCTTGAATTGGTCGGGCCTCTCTTTCTTCTTGTGAATGAGGCCGAATTCTCCTTAATGGGCCTTGATGGCCCGTTCGCACTTCAATTTCCTGGTCGAATCCTAGGTCGGTTCACTCTGAACTTGGTACGGTGGGTACCACCTCCACCAATAGCCCCCCGAAGCTTGGCTTATGGAAGCTCGGCCAGAGATCCTGAGATTAGGATCTCTTGATTAGCTCCTCTTAAGGCAAGAAGATCATGATTGGACCTGATTTGGAGTTAACCGACCCAGATTACCTGAAATGAACCGAAAGATTTGAAGATTTGATTTGGAGATATTGCGTTTAATGAGTTTTTAGAAAGATTTGGTTCGCCGGTGGGCCCCATTTGCGTCTAATCCGCCGCCCACGTCACCATGCCTATGAGACGTGTCATTGAAAAGGTGGGATCTTTTGCCTTCCCTCCTCATTGCGATTCGACTCCCCCTTTGAAGAAAAAGAAAAGGTTTGCTCCGTTTTCTCTTTTCTCCTTATCTGCTTGTTTTGTTTTGTGATTTCTACGTCTTCTGCTGCAATTCACCCCCTGCCATCTCTGTCCCTCTGCGCTTCTACTACTTCTCCAGAGCTTCCATGGATCCCGTCGCGCCTTTAGTTCGTAGGAAACCCTCAAAGCGCTCCTCCGCCTCCACTGCCGCCTCTACCTCTGGCGGGGACCCTGCGTCTCCATCGCGTGTGGTCAGAGACACCCAAGGGTCTTCCGCCGAGAGTCCCTCTCCCTCTTCTTCTCCAGTTGATCTCCCTGTCTTCTGCCCCAATTCTGGAGAGAAGGAGGAATTCTCCCCCTTCTCACTTATCATGAGAGAGGGCGAAGGTGAAACCGAAACAACCGGTCCTGCTCACGTGACTCCAACGGCGATTCCAGCAGTTCTGCTAAGCGTCGCCCCTGCCGTCGCCTTCTTCAACGCCATGCCGACCACCAGTACGCCCAAATCAATCAGTTTCCTGAGAGAGAAGTGTAGGATTTCGGACTCAGTGTTTATCCAACTTCCTACCCCTTCAGAGAGGCCTTGGACCCCTCCTGAAGGCTTCTTTAGTCTGTATGAGTCCTACTTCTTCAAAAGCAATCTCTTCTTCCCATTTTCGGAGCTCTTTGTCTTGTATTGCCGGCGTCGGACCATTGCTTTCTCCTAACTAACGGCGGGGACTGTCAGGACAATTCTGGGCTTGATGGTCATCGCTGCAGAGAGAGATGTGGAGCTAGGAGTTCAACTACTGGAGCTCCTTACCAACTTCAAGGCTTCCGCTAAGACGGGGCACTACTATGTCTCAGGTCACCCACAGCTGGTGGCGTTCCCTGAGACCAAAAACGACCTCTGGGAGCAGGCGTACTTCTATGTCCTGGCCGACGTCAACTCTCTGCCTGCGCAGTTTGTTGGTTCCACCCGCCAGATGTGGAACCTAGACCCTGGTAGCCGACCTATTTCAGGTCGCTGTTTGCTCTAATTTGCATGTCTCCATCTCTTCTAACTTGCTTCTGTTTCCCTATTTTGCAGTTGCTCCTATACGCACGAAGCCCTCTCTCCTGGTTGACCTCCAGGAAGTGATAGCATCTCTGAAGCGGGCTCCTAACAGATCCTGTGCATTCTTCACCCCTGACCGTATTGCTAGAGCCTTTGCTAGGGTCGTTGCAGCCAGGGCAGACAAGCCTTCACCCCTTTCTCCTCCCCGACTTCAGTTCTCCCGTTCCGAGATGGTGCGTCCCACCGTTGTCCTCCCAAGCCTGGAGCAACGAGCCGCTGAAGCTCATCGCAAGAAGGCATAAAAGGAAAGAGCTGCTGCCAAGAGAGCTGGGGAGGAAAAAGCAGACGCCGTCAAGAAAGCGGCTGGCGAGGAGGCTGCTGCCAGAGAGAGAGGTCTAGGAAAGAGGAAGAGGATCGGCTCTGGGCCGAGAAGGAGCAGTTTCTGAAGGAGGGTCGCCTCGACACTCAGGCCCCTGGCCCTTCTGAGAGCGGGGAGAGGACCCCTGCCCCCGAGAAAGCTCCTGTGAGTTCTGCTGCTGCTACCGGCTTGATGCCTCCCCCTTCGGCGAAGGCTCCCGCTGCTGCTCCGCCCTCAAGCCGTGAGGCTTCTCTCGTTGTGGCCAACGAGGCTGCTAAGAAGAGAAAAGAAAAGGAGAAGCCCACTGGGAGCTCGGGCAAGGGGGACTTGCGAGCTCGCGACTCTTCTTCCAAGAAGCGCTCCCCCTCCCCTTCAACTGGCTCTTCAAAGAGGCAACGTACTAAGCAGGGGAGGACCTCTAGCCGGAGCAGGTTGGGTGAGAGAGGTTCCTCTGACCGCCGGAGGTCGAAGGAGAGGAGGTCTTCTGACCCACCAAGGCCATAACCTAGGAAGCCAAAAGACAAAGGGCTTCCCGCGAGCTCAGAGCCCGTGACCCTCTCCTCCCAACCTCTGGACGCTGTCCTCACCCTGAAGCTTAACCGACCTGAATCCTCCTCCCTTGGACACAGAAGGGAGGCTGCTACGAAGTTCTGTGAGGGTGTCTAATTCCCTGACAGCCTGGCCCCTCCAAAGAAGTTTCAGCTGCAGACAGACTCCCATCAAGAGTTATGTGTCCGTTACCCTGAGGTAGCCTCCTTGGAACCCACGTCCTCTAGTTTGACTTCTCCTTTCTAACTCTTGACTTCTTGTTCTCAGGGAATGGGCTTCTTCAACCGCCTCCGGTTGGAGTATGAGGCTGAGCTAGCCCGCATGAAGTCCCTGTGGTACCAGGACAGCCACGCCCTCACCATTGAGAGGGGCATGCACAGCAAGGCGGTCAAGATGCCCAATGAGAAGGACTTCGAGCTGAAGGACATTGCCCGGAAGGTCGCTGAGATTGAAGTCAAGAATGAAGCTCTCGAAGCATCTTGGTCTTAGGCTCTCGGGAAGCTCAAGACTTCTGAGGAACAGGCCCAGAAGAGGATGGAGGAGATGGAGAAGCGCTTGGCCGAGACCAAGACTAATGCCGACGATCTCTTCAATGAGCTGCAGGAAGCCCGCAGTGAGGCCCAGAGGGAAGAGGAGAGGACGGGTGCCAAGCTGGAGGCAGCGGAGAAGAAGTTCTCCGACTTGTTGTGGCGTCATGACTGTGCCGCCAAGGCC
Source organism: Anastatica hierochuntica (assembly GCA_900406275.1). NCBI lineage: Eukaryota > Viridiplantae > Streptophyta > Magnoliopsida > Brassicales > Brassicaceae > Anastatica > Anastatica hierochuntica. The sequence continues at coordinate 18,587 of OVAN01004584.1, forward strand.
CATGAGGAAACAGTCTCCCGCCTCAAGGCGCAAATCGACAGGGCAGCTTGGAAGGCCTCCAAGAAGGCTAGGAAGGAAGTCGCTGCTAAGTACAAGGCTCGCTTTCTGAAGATTGAGCGGGCTATTGAGGATGCCAAACTTGTGCAGGAGAATGCCCTCTTGCAATCTCAAGCCCATGCTCGGGCTGAATTTATTGATAAAATCAAGGAGAGCAAGGGACCTTGATGTTGAGAGGGAGGAAATGACGGCTGCCCTTAAGGATTTTGCCGACGAGCTTAATGAGATGGACATTATTGAGCTCAATCTTGCAGAGGACCTCCGGGTCTCCCCGGTGTCAGACAGCTCTGAAGGGTCTTCTCTGGTTGTTATCCTTGCTCCTACCCCTGCTTTTGCTGAGGCAGAGGTTTCCTCTGTAGTCGTCGATCCTCCCGAACTCGCCAATGGTCCCAACTGCCCCGGCCTTGGCGCCTTCTGCGGCACCTGCTGCCATTGACGATGCCCCGCCTGCTCCTCCGGCCCTCCAGATTGACCAGTTTGGGTCCAACGCTGCTATTATCTCCCCAAGTGCTGCCTCCGAGCTCGCCCAGGATCGCGAAGGAGCCCAAGAATAGGTCGCATGTGGCCTTGATATTCCCCTTTGTAATTTGTTTTAAGTTTTTGCTAGTTTTCATTAGTATCTCTGCTTTTTATTTTGAACCTTGACTCTTGGTGCCTGGGAGGGCTTTTATCCAACGTTTTTTTTCCTAAGTTTAAGTTGAGATTTTCTTTTCTTCTCAAATTCAAACCGCCCAGCCCTCTCCTTAGTTTGACACTTGCCAGTTGATGCTTAGGTTGAGGCGTACGAAAGCATCTTGTTGATGCTTAAGCAGAGCACACGAAAGCATTTTGGTTGATGCTTAAGGTGAAGCACACGAAAGCATCTTGTTGATGCTCAAGTGTTCAAGCACATGAAAGCATCTTGTTGATGCTCAAGCTGAAGCACACGAAAGCATCTTGTTGATGCTCAAGTGTTCAAGCACACGAAAGCATCTTGTTGATGCTCAAGTGCTCGAGCTTTGGTTCTGTGTTGTTTGTTTTGCATCTTGACTCCAAGTTTTTGTCTTTGGTGTAACGATGTGTTAACGGGAGAAAGTTGTTTAGAAGGGAATGTTGCTTCCAACCACAAGTTATGCGACTTGCGGGACGCGAGGGCCCTCTCATTGAGTTCACTCTTATCTTTAGTAGCGAACATAGACGCGAGGAATGTCCCCGGCTTACCCTGTTTCAGGACTTGGCGTTTGGGCGCAGCGCGCTGCTGGCTTATCCCGTGCCACACTCAAGGTCTCTTACTTAAGTTGGAGGGAGACTTTGGTTTTTGAGTGTCTTGCGGACGTGGTCCGGCTTTCCTATAGAGGTATGATTAAGTCATACCGGGATGTGGGGAACCATCCAAAGGCTGCCTTTCCACATCCATGGTGTCGTTTCACNATGCTGCTGGCTTATCCCGTGCCACACTCAAGGTCTCTTACTTAAGTTGGAGGGAGACTTTGGTTTTTGAGTGTCTTGCGGACGTGGTCCGGCTTTCCTATAGAGGTATGATTAAGTCATACCGGGATGTGGGGAACCATCCAAAGGCTGCCTTTCCACATCCATGGTGTCGTTTCACCTAGGCACTTGTGAGAAGCGCGCAGCTAACTCGGAGGTCGGGGGACCTGGCCAGGGCGCCGACCCAACCGAGCTTTGTAAGGCAAAAGACTCGAACGAAAACAAGTCAAAGAATATGTGTTTTTATTATAACATATGTACCCACAACGGGTTGCCTACGTACCCCGGAGGGATCAAGCCTTTCCGTAGTTCAATTACATTGAGGCCCAAAGGGCGTTTTTTTTTTTTTTTGCTCAACATGAAGCGAAAATGAATGTTAGTAGTAGTATTTCTTCAAGTTCACCGAGTTCCATGGGCGAGGTTCCGGCGTGCCGTCCATGCAAAGAAGTTCGTAGACCCCTGGGTGCAGTGCTTTGGCGATGCTGTAGGGGCCTTCCAAACTCGCGCTGAGCTTGCCAGCTTGGTACTCGGAAGTGTTCTGGACCACACGCCGGAGGACCAAGTCGCCTTCTTGGAAAGTGCGTGGACTAACATTCTTGTTGTAGTACTTGGCGACTTGGTTTTGGTAAGCTTGAAGGCGGACGAAGGCGAGCTCCCTCTGCTCCTCGATCGTATCCAAGTTCATTCTCAGTAGTTCGTCATTACCGGGTTCATCTTTGGGGAGTACCTGACAGCGGAGTGTCGGCACTCATACCTCGGCGGGTATCATTGCTTCAACGCCATACACAAGGGAATAAGGTGACTGCTGCGTTCCACGTCGCGGCTAGTCCGGTGTGACCAGAGGACTTCGTCCAACTCGAAGGCCCAACTTTCCTTTTTGGTAGTCAACCGCTTCTTGAGGCCTTCGATAATACGTCGGTTTGTTGCTTCAGCTTGCCCGTTGCCTTGGGGATTGTGGGGCGTTGAATACTGGATAGCGATCTTGTAGACGGAGCAGAAATGCTCAAAGTCCTTGGAGGTGAACTGTGAGCCATTATCCGTAACAATCGCATGTGGGATACCATGACGGCACAAGATGTTCTTCCACAAGAAGTCAATGACTTGCTTATCCTTAATCTTTGCGTAGGCCTCTGCCTCGACCAATTTAGAGAAATAGTCGGTAAGAACGAGCAGGTATTGCTTTTTGTCTGATTTGTGCAGCGAGCCGATTATATCTATTGCCCATCGCATGAACGGGTACGGTGTCATAACTGACTTCATTAGCTCGGTTGGCTGGTGGATGACGGGGGCATGTCGCTGGCACCGTTCACATTTCTTTGCATATGCTAGACAGTTTCGCTCCATGGTGGGCCAATAGTAGCCTTGCTTGCGTATTTTTTGCGCTAGCGACCTGCCGCCGGCGTGGTTTCCGTTGACGCCTGAGTGGACCTCTTTGATTATTTTGTTGACCTTGTCGCTGTGTACGCAATACAGGTAGATGCCCGTGTTACTTTGTCGGAAGATCTTATCTTCAAATAATGTGTATCGCGCGCTCCGCTGCTTCAGCTTCCGAGCTTGCCACTTGTTAGGTGGGACGTCCCCGTCAGCGATGTAGCTCCTTATCTCATTTCGCCAGTCTTCACCTTCCCCAATTCCTTCTAGGGTGATGGCGCCAGGGTCTCTGCCAAGGTCATCCTCATGAAGTGCCATGGCGTGCTGCAGTTCGGGCAGGTCGTCGTGAGTCTCCGAGGTCGGTGCTGCCAGGATCTCGCTAATACTGGACTTGGTCAGAGTTTCTACCGGAATTGTACGGCTAAGACTGTCAGCGGAGGCGGAGGCCAACACTGCTAGCGCGTCGGCGGCATAATTCTCCTTTCATGGCACCTTAATCAAGGTGAACTCGTCAAATGTTGTTGCTTCTGCTTGCACCATCTTCAGGTACGCAGTCATCCGATCGTCACGAACCTCATACTCCCCGTTGAACTGGTTCGCGACGAGCTGGGAATCGCAGAATACGCCGATCTTTTTTGCATGAATTGCCTTCGCCAAACGTAATCCCGCGAGCAATGCTTCATACTCCGCCTCGTTGTTGTAGGCCGGGAATGCGAGGCGGAAAGATTGCTCTATAGTTTCTCCGGTTGGTGAGACAAGCTGAACCCCAATGTCAGACCCCTTGGTGGAGGAAGAGCCGTCCACATTCAGAGTCCAGGTACATGTAACCTCTGTGTCCGGGCTCGGCTCTGGGGTTATTTCGATGATGAAATCTGCCAAGACTTGCNCACCGAGCTAGACGTCCTGACTGCGTTGGGCTATGAAGTATGGTGCGGAGCGGGTGGTTGGACAACACATCTATGGAGTGAGACTGGAAATACGGGCGGAGCTTCTGCACTGCCGTGACCACAGCCAGTGCTAGTTTTTCGGTCACCATGTATCTAGTCTCGGTGTCAGCCAGAGACTTGCTGATGTAGATAATGGGCTTCTGTTTGCTGCTCTCCTCCAGTACTAGGACTCCGCTGACCGCCGCGCTGGACACTACGATATAAAGGTAGAGGTCTTCGCCAGTTTCTGGTTTGGATAGTATTGGAGGTGTGGTGAGGTATGTCTTCAATTGGGTGAATGCCTCTTCACATGACTCATCTCAGTCGAACTTCTTATTGGAGCGAAGCTTCTGGTAGAACGGGAGACACTTGTCGGTAGAGCGGGAGATGAACCGGCTCAAGGCTGCTATCCGCCCGGTGAGCCGTTGCACCTCCCTCACCGTGCTAGGCGACTTCATGTTCATGATGGTTGATAGCTGCTTGGGATTGGCCTCTATCCCGCGCTGGGTCACCAAGTACCCCACGAACTCGCCTGAGGTGACGGCGAAGGTGCACTTGGTCGGGTTAAGCTTCATGTCGTATTTGTTAAGAACTGAGAAGCATTCGCGCAAATGGCCGACATGATCATCCTCGCGTAATGACTTGACCAACATATCATCAATGACACTTCCATTGTTTTGCTGAGCTGATCGGAAAAAATTTTGTTTACTAACCTTTGATATGTTACTCCAGCGTTTTTGAGGCCGAATGGCATCACCTTGTAGCAGTAGAGTCCCCGGTCGGTCACAAAGCCTGCCTTTTCTCTATCATTCGGGTGCATGAGTATCTGGTTATATCCGGAGAAGGCGTCTAGGAACGAGAGCAGCTGGTTCCCAGCTATTGCCTCAACTAACCGATCTATGTGTGGGAGAGGGAAGCAGTCTTTTGGGCACGCCTTGTTGAGGTCGTGAAGTCCACGCAAACCCGCCACTTGTCGTTCTTCTTCTTGATGACCACCAGGTTGGCTAACCAGTCCGGGTACTTAACTTCAACAATTGAACCGGCTTTGAGCAGTCTTTCCACTTCCGCGTTGACTGCCTCCGCTCTTTCCACACCAAGCTTCCTCCTCTTTTAGCGAACTGGCTTGTAGGTCGGATCCACATTGAGTTCGTGGAATATGATGTCCAAGCCTATTCCCAGCATGTCATCTATCGTCCAAGCAAATGTATGCTTGTTCTCCTTGAGGAACGTTACCAGCTCCTTGAAAATTTCTTTTTCCAGATTTGCCCCGACCCCCACGCAATGGTCGGGGTTTCTCGGGTCGATACACACCTGCCTGATTTTACCGAGCTCGGGGTTAGATGGCTCGACCTGATCTGCTTCCTCCGGACTTGACTCCGGAGCTCGGATTTGGAACGTGTATTGTTCTTGGGACCTACGCAGCTTGTTTTCGTTAACGTAGCACAGTCTTGTCGTCTGCTGGCTTCCATGGACGGTTACTACCCCGTGCTCCGTGGGGAACTTGATGCACTGATGGTAAATGGATGGAATTGCCCTCATTGAGTGTATCCATGGAGTTCTCAGTATGACATTGTATATGTCTAAGGCTTCTACCACCGTGAACTTGGTCTCCATCCGCACCCCGCCAATAAAAGTGTTGAGCTTGATTGTTCCCATAGACATTGTAGTAGCTCCGTTGAAGGCGGTTAGAGGTTATTTGGATTTCTTTATACGTTCTTCGGGGATTTCCATTTTGTCAAGTGTCTCCTTGTAAAGGACGTTTACTGAGCTGCCCGAATCAATTAGAGCTCGAGCTATCTCGCAATCCTCAATCATGAGCTTAAGTACTAGGGCGTCGTTGTGAGGTCGCGTAACGCTTCTGGTGGTCCATTCCGAGAATTCTATGACGGTATCTTCCCTAACTGCTGCTTGGACATCGTCAGTGGTTGAGTTCGCCTGTCTGCTATAACTTTTTATCGACGGACCGTGTCGTTGAAAAAAGGACTTGGCCCCATAATCATATTGATTCGCTTCCGAGCTGTTGGGGGTTCCGCCTTCTCCACCTGCCTCGCGTCCCGATCTCGTTTTGGTGGTTCCGTGTCGTTATGAGGTCGCGCTCCCTCACGATCTTCGTTCTTCCTAGCCAGCTCCTCCGCCCTATACTTGTTGAATAAATACTGCTTAAACCCGTAGCATTCCTCTGTCGTATGCCCCGAAGTGTTATGAAATTCACAAAATTTCTCAGAGGTTCTGGATCCGTCGTTTCGTGTCCAGGTGTTGGATATGGAATTGTAGTTGGAATTGGATCCCGAGCTCCGTTCTGATCCTTGGGGGTTAGAGATCTGGAACGACCTATGCTTGGCATTGCTCCCCTCAGATCGGTGTATGCTGGAAGATCGCTTGTTATCCTTTTCCTCTTTGGGTTTTTCTTTGGACGTTGTCTTTTTCGAGGAGGCGTGCTTTTCCGCGTACGCCTTCTTTTCATCTTCTATCTCCAAGCGCGTCCTCCAAGGAGGTAGGTCGGTTGAGCATAAGATCCTCCCGAAGGCGGGAATTGTACCAAAGGGCATTCCGTAAAGTCGCGATGCCTGCCTCGTCGCTGACGACCACATTAGAGATGACTGCTTTGAACCAAGACAGAAACGATCGCAAGGATTCGTCTTTCTTCTGGGTCATTGTCCAGAGATCGGGATCCGAGGCGCCCTTCTCGATGAACATCGAATAGTGTTTGATAAAAGCGGTTGACAGCTCATTGAAGCTGTCGATTGAGTTTGCCTTCAGGCGGAAAAACCAGCTCAGAGCTGCCCCGGAAAGGTTTTCGACGAAGAGCTGGCAATATCCGGCGTCTTTGTCAGCTTCGTTGAACTTAGTCCGACCCATCGCGATGCAGAACGCGGTCATGTGAGCTCGGGGATCTGTTTTTCCTTCGTAGGGCGCGATCTTGAGCTTGATCCTCGGAATGGTGGCTCCTACGATTCGGCTCGTGAAAGGTGTTCGCTGAGTTTCCTCAATGACTCGGTAAACCTCTGGTGTCGAGCTAGTGGCCTTGTGGATCTGGGACTGTATAGTCCGGAGCTCGGCGGTTGCCTGGGCGAGTGTCTGCTTTAGCGTTTGCAGC
>OVAN01004585.1:0-25503 GCA_900406275.1 Anastatica hierochuntica
ATAACTGACGAGATTTTCCTTTTAAACCATCAAAACGCTGCATTTTGGCTTTAGAGAAACCGTTCATAACCGTCCAGGCGCGCCCACATTTGGGAATAACCGTTCCTGCTCAAATTACTTAGGCAAATTTACATTTCGCGTGAAAACTGCCAAGTAACCGTTCCCGCTAATTCTTTGGGCGAAAATGGCTAAGTCCCAGCGAGCTTCCCAGTCTATATCCGACAAGAATAATTGCCTTGTCTAAACTAGACAATCCTTGTCTGAATCCGACCATCCCTGTCTGATTCGACCAGTCCAACTGCTAAGTCCGTACTAGCTAGCTCAATTCAGCTCAACTGCCCAGTTCAGTCAACTTAGTTCAACGGTCCAACTCAACCTTTCCTTAGGCACATTTGGCTCGGTTGGACCAGTCCATTCAGCCCAGTTCAGTCCGCTGATCAGATTAGTTCCCTTATACTCGATTTATCTTGACCGAAACCCACACTTAACCAAGCCATCTGATCATCTCCATGATCCTGGCCAAGTCTACAATTGGATTCCCCTTGACTGATTCAGTCCGATCAGAACGATCCTCGATTCCATCCAATCTTTCCCTTTGATCTCAAAAGCGGACAAGTGACTCATGGTCCATCCATGATCGAGTGGGTATGCTTGGCCATGATCCATCTACGGTCAAGTCCAGGGGTCCATCCAATCCAACTATACCCACCCCCTTATATAGCATAACAACCATTTTATGGTCTGTCACCAGTATATATTACAGGTGTCTGAGGAGTCATTGAACTACTCCTGGTCCAGTTTTCCAACACTTAGCCGAATTTTCTGTCTTTCTTTCCAGTTTTATGCATATTTCATGGTTTGTTCCTTAGTCTTATTTTGATTTTTCGAACAGGAGTGTTTCACTATGCCTCTGGTAAGGTAACAGAGAAACATTATTGTCCATCACCATTGCAAGTGGCTATGAAATTGAATCATACCCCAAAAGTTACAAATTACAAATTACGGTCAAAGCATGCATATATATGTTTATCAAAGTGTGCAAATTACAACACTATATGACCTCAAAGCCTTTAATAAGAGTTTATAATCTTTTATAAGTGTTTATAAGACTTAAATGGCACAAGCTCTATAATCGATCAAATACGATTCGATCAAAGGTGAATATTTGCTTCTACAAATTTTTTTAGCTCCTCCGACACCAATCCTCTGCGATTAAAAAGGCTTTTAGGAGAGATTCTGAATATTTTTTGACTTCTTGGTTCTATAAAGGAACAAGAATTTACAAGATTAGCTATATGAGATGATGGATTTGTCAAGGAGCATCTGATAAAAATTGACAGCGATAAAGTTAAGGCATCTTTTACTCGCTGTTTCATGGCAAGTTCTCATCGTTTTGATCAACGAGATCCACACACACTTGTGTTGAATTCATGTTTTGGAAAACCAACGACTAAGACTTGGTATCCAGTGGAGAAGATTACTTTTGATTCAAGCAAGATCACACCATCTACACCATAACACACAAATATTATCTTGCTAAGCTGCTCATTACTGAGATTTCATGTTTTGTGTTGTTGGTGCTTGTACTTTGTGCAGAGGCGATTCAACGCTCTTGTAATAGGTTGAAGGAGATTCAAAATTATCATGGGATAAGACATATCGAAGGGCTGCCATGCCGGGGACAGTGGACTAAGAACAATTATAGGACTCTTAAAAGCAAAAAAATTGCCATTACAAGGCAGAAGAAATATTTATAAAAGCTTTTATATTAAGTCGTTATAATTTTTTTAAAAATGATTTATTAGTCACTATAAATGTTTACTTTTGTTATCAGTTTTGACTAAGGTGTACGAAATTATGTAACATTTGATTTGTAAGTATTTATAAGTCTTTATAATTGTTTACTTTGGTTATATATAAGATGTGTATTGCCTAAACTCATGACATTTGATTTATGAGTGTTTATAAACCTCTACAAGTCCTTATAAATGTTCAAACTTGTTTATTAGCCTTTATAAGTACTTAAGATGGTTTATAAAAATTTATAAATAGTTATTAAGGTTTATAAAATATTTATAAATACTTATAACACTTATAAAATCTTTAAAACAAAAGAAAAATATTGTATATTCGACCAAAGTGAACATTAATAAAGGCTTAAATCCTTGTTAATCGGATGTTAAAAGAGGTTGTGCATGAGTTTAAGCAATACATGTTATATATGTGATCAAAATATACAATTATAAAGGGTTATAAATACTTATAAACACTTACAAAAATATAAACATTTGAACAATTATAAGGATTTATAAACACTTATAAATATTTACTTATAAATGCTAATAAACACTTATTGATTTGTTCAAAGACTTATAAACATTAACTATGTGACCAAAATATACATTTATAAATGCTTGTAAATACTTAAAAACATTAATAAAGGTTTATAAATACCTTTACAAGCAATATATAATTTTAATTTTCCACATAATATATGACTAAAATAAACATCTATAAAAGCTTACAAAAAATTTATAAAGGTTTCTCTTGCTTCAAGTACTTTTATGATAACATACAATACAATGAATCACGTATCTGAAAAGCTTCATGTTTTCCTATTATAGTTGAAGACTTTAAACATCAACCTCCTACGCTTACACAATTACAGATGCTGTCATCTGAGTTCATTATAAGCAGAAAACATCTTCTATTGAAACATAAATCATTACATCGGTTTAGTTTGAAACCAGAGAACAGAGTGCAAAGAAGAGAAAATGATCAGCAGTGTTATTGAAAATCGAGCTAACCTGAGGAGTTGATAGAAGCAAGACATCATGCTTGCTGAATTTAGGATGCACAAGTACAAAGTAAATCCTCCAGAAGCAATTCTCGCTCATGTATGATGGGCAAAGCTCAATCCTCAAAGCATCAGTCATCTCAAAGTCTAATAACGAGAGAGATGGAAGAGAGGCGTTATAAATGTATATTTTAATTGCACATATAATGGGTCTTATAATATAAGTGATTTATAAATGTTTATAAACCTTTATAAATGTTTATAAACACTTCTAAATATTCAAATGGCTCAAGGATATGTTGATTTGAGAGGAACAAGCTCAACCGTAGCAGCTTGATGAATACTAATATAGCAAGCATCACTAAACTCAAAACTCTCAATTCTCATACCTTTGCTTTCCTTGTAAGTTTTCAAGCTCAGCAATGAACCTGGCAAAGCATCTAACTCCATTGCCACACATCTACGAGAACAAAAATAATCAAATACCATTAGACCATTATTATTGCAGATCCTTAGAAAGGCTCTTAGCCTAATTTCAAACTAAAAAAAGGAAAAAAACAAAAATGCTAAGAGCCTGACTCTTAAAATCTTTATGGAAGAGTCGACTCTTAGTGAGTCTCTTCGTTTTTTTTTTTGGGTCAGAACTACTTCATTTTCGGATCAGTTTGGTTCGGTTTTTTCGGGTTTTTTTGGTTTTTTTTATCATTTTCTGGGTTTCGGAGCCGTTTAACATTTCAAGAACCGATCCGGATCCGAGATGCTCCGATCCGAACGATCCGAGGAACTGAATGCCCAGGCCTATTTTGAAGCTTTGTTAATTACAAAAAAGTAAAAAAAAACGTTTTAAGAACTCCATTTGGGGTTCTTGCAATAATAGAAAAAATGCTAAGAACCTATTAGGAGTTCTTATACTTACTTTATTAATTTAAAATTAGCTAAGAACCCCTAAAGGTTCTTAGCATTGAACATGTTGGCATGATTATCGCTAGAAACCAAGAGAGTTTCTTAAAACCTATTATTTTAATAACTAGGAGATTGGCCGCGCTACGCACGGTTTATTACTAACAAAAACTTTGTTCATATTTTTCTATCAAAACGTTTGCTTGAACCGTAGTCAATCTTTAAATTTAAACATAGTAATCTTAGTTGGTTTTCATTTTGTGGTAACAGTACAACCTAACCTATGATAATTTATATATATTATTTGAGAAATTAGTGTGATACGCTGATAGAAATGTGGACACTGTATCTTTTATTTTTAAAGATTCAAAATTTCTTTTAAATTTCTAAAACTCCTTTTTATTATATGCGTAAATCATTTATAAAAATAAATTTTTACCACTATTGTTTGTATGTTATATTAGTACTTTTACAGCACATAATTATGTTTAGAAACTCCATGATTACTTGCAAATGCATTATTAATATTTGCAAATTAAACCATCTTTAACATTTTCACTATTTATTTGATCTTTGCTTTCACTATTGTTTGGTTTTTATGCATTATATTCTTAAAAATATTTATAATTATAAAATAAGGCTTACTATTCCGTAAGATCATTGTCTTTAAAAAAATTTGTGCATCAGCCTAATGTTATCTATTTTCTAAATACTTTTGATGCTTTTTAACTATTGATGAAATACTCATATAAGTATTTCTTTTCTTTTACCCAAAAATTATAAAAAGAAGAATATTTCTCTGTTCTATAATACTTATAAGTTTGATTTATGTTTTTATTAACTTTTTTTTAATGTGTGAGGTATCATTATAATTTCTATTCTTAATAAATATTCTTATGAAATGTTAATTTAAAGAATCATTGTAGTTATAAGATGTTAATTGTCACCCTTGATATTAGAGGGGGAAACTTTATTTTTAGTTTGAATCTAAATAATTTTATTGTATTATATTGTCAAAAAAATTTTTAACACCCATATAATTTTTTTTTGAGTGTCAATATATATTGCCTTTTTTTATCCGATAAAATTTTTTCGTGGTCTGTCAATGACATACGTTATAATGGAATCTCTTTTGTAAACACCATATTTTTTTAAACATTGGTAGTAAATTTTTCTAAACATATCTTCAGTCTTGACTCAATAGCAGAAACCACACATTTTTCCATTTTATGTTTCATATCATAAAATTTGTAACTTAAATTTTTATATAGTAAACATTTGACTTTACATTTTTTTATAGATTCAGTGTGTTGATATATATTTTAAATGGTACATCGAAAACTATAAAACTTGCCATATAATTTTGAGGTTTCTTTTTTGTCAATTTCTTTTGATGTTTGTAATATTATTTTGTAAAGTATAACAAGTTCATATGCTCCTTACTCAAACCGTACGTAAATCCATAGATTTCTTTTGTTGTCGCCATAACTTTTTACCTAAAATTTAGTAAGTTGAGTGTTTTTTCGACCAAGTTTCTTAAACATATTATCCATTATTTGTCAAGTCTTCTATTTTTGTTGTGCATGTTTAAATCTATTAAAGTGTAAACAAGCTTTCTCTTAAATATCTCATACTTAAACTAAACCATTTTGGTCTACCAGACTCTCTAGTGGAGGGAATATGTGAGGTTAAATGAACTACTGGATCGGTCTGTTGTGGTTCGTTTGTTGACAAAAGAAACTAAAGAAAAAAACTAAACCACTTTGGTCTTCTCAGAATAATATAATTTTTTTTTAGTATTTAACTTGTTATTTTTCGTTCGTAGAATTGTAGACTACTGTGCCTATCATATCTTTAAACCAAAATAGTAAAATCACTAAATATTTTTCCAATCCTCTCATTTAAATGTGGGGCAGCTCTTTCAAGCTTCTCTGATGGGTTTTTTTTTGGTCAGCTTCTTTGATTGATTCTCTTTCACTTTTTCTTCACTCATCTAATAAAAAAACAAGTTCATAAAACAAATCTATTATATAATAGCAGAGTTTACTCTCCTCCTAAAGCATCCACATCAGCATTCTAAGATTTAATGTGGGACCCACAGTTTTAATAATTCAGTGTGTGACCCACTGTTTTATTAAGTTTGCTAATAGGCTCTACAAGGACTGAAATCAAATTAAAAAGCCAACAAATAATAAACTTCACTCATAAATACGGCCTATTATAAACTTAATTTAAAAAAAAAACCTATCTCTTCCTCACCACACCACACATGCGCCTCCTCCTCTGTGTGCTTCATCTCCTCTTGAAGCTTTGCCATCAGTTTTGAAAAGTAAAGGTAATTAAAAAAAACATTCAATTTTCTACCCCTTTACATATCTATCTAAGACCCTTCCAAGAAACCGTTACCCACTTTAAACTCAAGACTCTCGGCTCCAATAATGGCATTACTCAAACTCCTCACATTCTCCTCCCACTATTGCATCGACGCCTTTACGAACTCTCGATCACTGCAATTACCCGTCTTAATTGCTCCCCCATACACCAAACCCCTATAAATTAGCCCCTCCACATCACAAATCTCCACAGCTCTCCTCCTTCGTATTCCCACTGAAATTTTGAAACAGAATACACCTCTCCTCGAAATGGCTGCCACAGACTACGTCGCAATTCCTGCCGATGCTGACTACGTCACCTTTGATGACTTACGCCTTGGTCGTTCCTCGCAACAGGTTGTAGGGAGACTCCTCCGATTTTGGGATGCCAAGAATATTAAGAAAGATGGTCAATTCATGGGGATTGTTCTACTCTTGCTTGACGAAAAGGAATCCACAGCTCCACACCTGTGTTAAACATTATTGCGTTGTAATGCGAACCAAACACCACAAGTAATCCTCATGTGTTGTCTTTTTCTCTGCAGAACTCAGTTATTCATTGCTTCATACCCGCTGCAAGAGCCGAGCAATACCGCAACACGCTCCAAGAAGGTGTTATACTCACTATTGGCGGGTTTGAAGTTGGGCGATGCACAAGCCTCTACAAGATAACAGATCACCCTTTTGTGATCCGCTTCCTCACAGATACTACAATTGCTGCATTAGAAGATGTAGGATCGACTATCAAGAGGGAGAAGTTCATGTTGCGCAACATAGACCATCTTCAAGCACTAGCCAACACCAACCTTGAACTCCCTGGTAGAAATGTCTTTCTAATATGCCTACAATAGTACAATATTTAACCATAGTACGAAAACATTTATACTTTTAACCAATTTTTCCAAGTCGCAGATGTTGTTGGCCAGATTCGTTACGTCCAAGGTTCCAACCTCACTGACGCCACCTCCACAGAACGTCTGGTCGTTCGCTTTCGAGTTGATACGTAAGTCCATCTGCAATGTACCAAATATATACTTTATAATGACGTCAACTTAATTGAACATACATACCCAGAACAACTATTGTCTACCTATCTCTTTGGGATGATGTTGCTGCAACTTTCCGTGCACACCTAGCCTCAGCAGACACATCCAACTCCGTGATGGTGGTCACTACGGTCAACCCAAAACTGTTTGGAGGTTAGTGTTTACCGCCTTTAGTCCTAAACCTTACCGTATTACAAAACTGATATGCGCAGTCAAAAACATAATCTATTAACACATGATTTTCTGGTATTCAACAGGCAATCTATACTTGAACTCCACTGCAGCCACAAGGTTCTTCTTTGACACAAACATCCACGCTATTCAACAATTTACGAAAAGGTAAGCCAACAAAAAACCACTAACCCGAGACACTCCACCCCTTCACATTTTCAAATCTCTGCCGATGTAAATTCCCACACCTAACTTTATTCTATGCAAGCAGCTTGGGCATCGAAGCAGCCGAACCCTTTACGCGTGCAGAAACAATGACTGGGATAAGAAAGAAAGAACTGGTCTCCATTGCAGAATTGTTTTCGTTTGTTTCAAAGACCACCGAACAGGTATGCAATATTAAAAGAAATTAATGGCAACCACTGAGTTCACCATATCATGCTAACCCCAACATAACATTCTACCTGGTACTAGAAGACCCAGGATGCTGACTTTCTTTGCAAAGCACGCATTGTCGGAGTACTGAAGAGAAATGGGTGGTCTTATGTCTCATGCACAAGTTGCAGCAGGAAGCTAGACAAGAGGGGAAATGCCTTACGATGCAACAAATGCGTCTCACCTAATGTGACCGGGATAGTCAGGTATTCAAACAAAGAAACACAATCACAACACATTACCATTAGTACACTAACTGAACTACCACAAACACTTTCTCAGGTATCGTGTAGAGCTCGCTGTCCATGACGGCAATGATGGAGCAACATTTGTGGTCTTTGATAGTGAGATGACCAAACTCACAAACAAAACTGCTGCTTCCCTCATATCAGAGAATGTGAGTAGTGCTAACATAAACATAATACCCACTACTTTCCAATATGATACATAACATGATCTCACATTACAATCTATTTAGGGTGATGTGGCTGACACCAATGAATTACCACCCCAACTTGAAGCTCTAGCTGGCAAACAATTCCTCTTCCAGATCAGAGTCACACCTTTCAACTTCACACCTAGACATCGAACATTCACTGTGTCAACCATGATTGCTGATGAAACAAAGGTAACATTAATACGTTTGCACACCAACAGTTGATGAACAACAAAATAACTGAAATATTCTTTGTACAGGGGGAAAGCATAGTAGATGGCCCCAACTTTAACATGGGAGCAGAGGAGGGAAACAGTTCAAGGGACGTAATGCTTGGTACAAGTGAAGCAGTCAGAAACGAGGATCCACTAACAAGCCCTGACATGACTGGTGTTGAGAAGAATCGCAAACGTCTCCGTGAGTAGTGCTTCCACAGTCACGTCTCCGTCATCCCCAAAATCAGTTTTATCTACTATTTTCATCTTCTACCCTAAGTGATCTACGTTGTGTTTACTATGTTTAAAAAGCTTCTACCAGGAGCTATATTTATCTTACTATGATGTTTAAAAAGCTCCTAGGAAGAGCTCTATTTCTCTTATTTAATAATAAAGGGGACCAAGACGGTTATTATAATATTTCTACTCTTATCTGCTCGACACACTATAACAAATAAAATACCAATTTGTGGTACATTGTTCGGTTACCAAAACTTTTCTTCCATAATACTAAAGTAAATAAAAGCTTTAAGAAAACATAAACATTCTAATTTTTATAGGGACGTCAACTGGAAATATTTAAACCACACAAAACACTCATTTGGTGAGAAGATACTTCTGGATGTTGATTTTAAATGATTTTAGAGTTAAGAATCTAGAACTAAATAAATTACAAACACTCATTTGGTCAGAAGATGATTTTTCAAATAAAATAAGAACCCAAAAAAATATCAGAAAAAGAGAAATGTCATGAGACTTAAAATGTCTAAGACAACTAATAAGACTTCAGAACTCCTAATCCATTTGTAAGACAACTTTTGGGTGTTATATTCATTTAAAAATGTCATGAGACTTAAAACTATAACTAATAAAATTAAAATAATCATAATAATATACAAACAACAACATTTAATTACATTTTATTTCCACTGATACTATATATAAATGTAATTAAGCCTTTTTCCTTTCCCGAAATGTAATTAAGACTTCAACTTCAAAAATGATATTTTACAAAATATATAAAAGTTACAAAAAGTGTATATTCTATCTTATTATATCAAAATCTGCAACAAATCAACTTCTTTCGATTAATCGAGTTTCCTGGCAAACATCCATACAATATCTATATTCAGTGTTTATACGAATTCTTTTCCATATAATTTATATGGTATAACTATATCCTCTCCTATTGTTTGGTTTGATTGAGGACAAATCGAGTTCAAGCATAATGAACATCCCAAACACAACAAACCATCATATTCTCTTCGCATAAAGATATGTATTCAAAATCCACCAACGAAAAATATGTAAAGAAATTGCTATTATATATATAATATAATATTTCTAACTCTTATTCACACTTAAACCCAATTTAACAGAAACTACATAGACGACCAAAAACACTTGTACGCCAACTAAAAAGTAATGGCAACAATGGTATATAACATATTGACTTTTGTTCTTTGGAAACCAATTATTATATAACTTCCCCAAACAGACAATTTTCCAAAAAATTCAAGAATTAGAAAAATAATTGACTGTTACACACTACTTTCAAAACATAGATTGGGAAGTAATTGGGTATTAAAGGACAACACAAAAAACTACTACAAATAAGAAAGTGGATGATCACATTGAATTTTAATTAACAGTGACCCTTACTACACAATTTAATGGAATGACTAAGAACTTAAATGGTCTAAACGTATAAACTTCTCATTACTACTATATATAATGCATTCCACAAACGAACATATCCCATATTAAATCTCCCAAAGAAACAATTCAACTTTAAAAATGGACCCAAACAAGCGTAACCCTAGCCGGCTTGAGCTACTACCTCAAGATCTCCTGGGGAAAATAGTAGCAAAAGTTGTTGCCGATTCATGTATTGATTACCATAACTGCATTCTCTCTTGCAAAGAATTAGGTGCTTCAGCTGCAGACGAACGTGTATCCCGCAAGCTAAATCTAGCTCCATTGGTGAGGACACCATTAGCGGCGACAAACTACAAGAAGATCATGAATTTCTGCCTGGCCAACAACAACGTAGATGCCCACTACATCCAAGGTATACTAGACTACTTTATCAATGACAACACAAACATGGGTCTTCACCATTTGTGCTACGCTGCTGACGCCGGGCACAAAGAAGCTTTGTACCTTTCTGGTGTCATCTTGCTTTGCAGGGACAGAGCCGAAGAAGGGAAAAAATACTTAACACACCTGGAAGCAGAGGAAGACATGAACATAATGGATACTTGCTGGACAAACATAAAAACATCACTGCGTGGGATTACGGTGGCACGAAAACCATGCTATTATCAATCACTTCAGAAGATGAAAGCAAGCATCACATGCTACCTCAGTGACATTAATAATTCATGTGCCGAATGCTTCCACTACAAAACAATGTATAAGTTTGTCTTCATGATATAACTTACACAATCTAAAGTAATCAACTTCGACAAATCTCGAAGCTTTGTCTAAAGATCATCTATGGTTGTGTTTAATTTAAAAACTTCTTGCACAATTCAACCATTTTTTTGCAAAACTTTTGTTTCATGTTACCGATTACTAAATGTTGCACAGTTTCCTCGAACCCCAAAAAACAAATTACTCTTGCAATGACATCACCTATGCTACCACCACAATTTATAATATACAAAAACAGGAAAAATAAATAGTAAAAGAAAAACCAAAGAAACACATGAAGGTTAATGAATCTTACCCTCAACACATAGCATATACAAGATGACTTGAAAACAAATGGAAAAATTCCTATTGGGTTTATAAATGTTCCACATATGCCAAAAATGAGGAAGAATGGATAAAACACCCACACAATTGTCATGGCCTTCAACCCATTTCACTAAACTACTTACGTTAAAGTACTAAGATAACATCAGCCGCAAAAGCACTATGCCAAAAACGCAACAAGTTAAAAAAATACTAAATAAACCGTTTACAATACCGAAGAATATTAGAAACTAACATACCATAGTATTCCCATTAAAATATTAATACTGCTATTAAAGAAAACAATTGAAACATTAAAGAAACAATTACATTTCTACCGTTTAACATAAAGAAAGGAAAGCAAAAGGATCCCAAACAAACTAAACCGTTGAATATCAGATAGACCACAAAATACTTTTTCACTTCCATGCTTGCTGATATTAGAAAAAACACAGAAACCAAATCTCAAATGATCAAGGAATGAAGGAAGGTCAACCAGAGAAAAGAAAAGGGTCTCAAAGGATTCCAAAGACACCAACCAAGAAAAGGAAAGTAGATGCAAATCTACAAAGCAGCCTGCAAAATACAAGTAATCATTTTAGCAACCCTTGGAAACTTCATCACATTCTGCTCGGTCTTTAAACATAAACAAGATTTTAAAATACTGCCAAATGATTTCAGGTCTAATGTTGCCAATAAGTGATTGTGGATGCGTCGTTTGTAAACGTCGAGGTAAAAACGTCTTTTCACTTTATATGTTCTCTTCATACAGATATTTCCTCTCAAATCTACCTTGGGAATTATATTACTCAACATTTGTAGCCAAAAACTAACAGAAGAATTACAGGGGAACAAAGGAAAATGAGAAACCTACGTCGAGGAATCATACTGGCCAAAAAAGCAGCCCGAATGTTGAGAAGTAAGTCTTCACTTTTTAAATAATTGAATTTGTAAAAAAAATAGTTTTGACACTAGAAACACACACCAACAATCACTGTATTGTAATAAACTACAAATGCAGAAACCGAAAGGGAAGGGACCTGTAAAAACACCTTACTGCACTTTGAATACCTTACGAAACTCAGCCATTCTTCTCAAAATAATTCATAGAAGTTGTACCAACCAAAAACTTACATATCTGAGTACGCTTGCAGGAACCAATACAGAAAATTCTCCCAACTCCTCCAAAACAACTAAGACAGATATCAACGGCATGCTAGAATGCTCATTTTGTAACCCTTAATATGGAAACAAGAAAAAATAGGCACAAAAGGACCAAACAATGTTCCAGTCTTTACTATATGTTGCCAGCAAGGAAGAGTGAAACTACCTGAGGAACAACCACCCCCACCAGTGATGCAGAAGCTAGCAGCAGAATCAGCACACTACCAGCAAAATATTAGGACATATAATTCGCTTTTTGCATATACATCAATGGGAGCTAAAGTAGACAGCTCTGTGATGCATAAATCTGGTCCATTCACGTTCAGGATTCATGGTCAAAATTCTCATAGAATTGGAGCTTTAGTGCCAGAGGAGGGTGAAACTCCAAAGTTTGGACAACTTTACATCTTCGATACAGCAAACGAGGTCCAAAATAGAATTGCAAGAGTTGACCGGTGTACAAGAGCGGGAAAGCTGGATGAAAACATTGTCAAAGAACTCATCACCACATTTGACACATATAATTGCTTGGCAAAAGTATTCAGGCAAGCACGAGATATATATGAAAGCGACGAATGTGTAAAGTTGAGCATTAAGCTAATAGGTCAACAAAAACGTGGGAGACAATATGATATGCCAAGCACCGATGAGGTTGCGGGGCTGATCGTCGGGGACTCATCAACTAACATAGAAGAAAGAGATGTTATAATACGTCACAAGTCAGGAGGATTACAACAAATCAGTGATAATCACCCTCTGTGCATGACCCTACAATATCCTCTCCTGTTCCCATATGGTCAAATAGGATTTCATGAAGGAATACCGATGGCTGAAGGTAAAGGGAATGGCAGGAAA
This sequence comes from Anastatica hierochuntica, assembly GCA_900406275.1. Taxonomy (NCBI): domain Eukaryota; kingdom Viridiplantae; phylum Streptophyta; class Magnoliopsida; order Brassicales; family Brassicaceae; genus Anastatica; species Anastatica hierochuntica. The sequence goes on from OVAN01004585.1 coordinate 13,131, forward strand.
AGAACTTGCATCACTAAGCGCGAATTCTATGCTTACCAGATACAAACAAGACTAAGAGAAGGCATGACAATCATAAGTTCAAGACGTTTGTTGCACCAATATATTGTTGACGCATACACAGCTATCGAACAAGAACGACTACGTTGGTATCGACTCAACCAAAAGAAACTAAGAGCCGATCTATATAACAATGTGAAAGATGCAGTCACAAGAGGTGACACAGATGCAAAGAAAATAGGAAAACGAGTGATACTGTCGTCAAGCTTTACTGGAAGCCCACGTTACATGGTCGAAAAATACCACGATGCAATGGCTATATGCAAGTGGTATGGAAACCCTGATCTTTTCATCACAATGACTACTAATCCTAAATGGGCAGAAATATCAGATCATTTAAAGACATATGGGAACGACACCCCAAATGACAGGCTGAACCTTGAATGCAGAGTGTTTAAAATAAAGCTAGAAGAATTGCTAGATGACTTCAAGAAAGGAAGATTTTTTCCTCGACCAAAAGCAGGTTTGTATATTGTAGACAATTATGTGCAATTCTTACCGCTTCACTGTAAACTAATACTAATATTGCCCTTTTTATGATAATCAATCAACCAGTTGTCTACACTATTGAATTTCAAAAGAGAGGATTACCACATGCTCACATCCTCCTATGGCTACAAGGAGATTTTAAGAAGGCTACACCTAAGGATATAAACAACTTCATCTCAGCTGAAATACCCGATAAAGAGGAAGATCCTGAAGCTTACAATTTGGTGGAGCAACACATGATGCATGGACCATGTGGAAAAGACCGCACAACCTCTCCATGCATGGAAAATGGATCTTGCGCCAAAAAATTCCCTAGAGAATTTGTCCCACACACCAAAGTAAGCGAAACAGGGTATATCTTATACCAGCGACGTAGAGATGGAAGATGTGTGATGAAAGGGAAAATTGTCCTAGATAATCGGTTTGTGGTGCCTCATAATTTGAAGATCCTTAAGAAGTACAAGGCACATATCAACGTGGAATGGTGCAATAAATCAAGCGCAATCAAATATCTCTTCAAGTACATTACTAAAGGAGTGGATAGAGCAACTTTTGTAATCCAGAAAAATGAAGACAGAACTGGAAAAGAACAAGCAGAAGGCTCAGAAAGGAAAGCTAGAAATGAAATAAATGAATATTTGGACAGCCGCTATATCTCAGCATGTGAAGCAATCTGGAGAATTTTTAAATTCAACATTCATCACCACTTCCCAGCAGTACAACGCCTTCCTCTCCACCTCCCTGGCGAACAAACCACAATATTTGAAGAAGAGGAAAATCTACAAAGCGTTGAATTTCGTTACGGGCATGGGAGAACAATGCTTACTGAATGGTTCGAGATGAATAGAATCTCAGAGGAAGCAAGGAAATTAAGATACGTGGAAATGCCCACAATGTTTGTTTGGGACAGTGCAAACAAGTTATACACCAGAAGAAAACAAAGAGGGAGTATTGGCAGAATTGTAAACATTCACCCAACTGCCGGGGAAAAATATTATCTTCGGATTATGGTCAGTATTTTGAAGGGACCTACAAGTTTTGATGATATATTGACGGTAGGAGGCATTAAACACCCAACTTTCAAAGAAGCATGCTATGCAAGAGGCTTGCTAGATGGGGACAAAGAATGGCATGGGGCAATGGACGAGGCATCACAGTGGGCAACAGCATATCTGCTTAGAAGCCTTTTCGTCTTAATTTTGATTTACTGCGAAGTTTCTCAACCAGTCAAACTCTGGGATCATTGTTGGAATCAAATGGCAGAAGATGTACTACGTAAACAACAACGAGTTCTAAGTTTCCCTACATTAGAACTCACACCAGAAGAGCTCCAACAGTACACTTTGATAGAAGTCGAGAAGCTACTTCGATCGCACAAAAAATCACTTATGGATTTTAAAGATATGCCACTACCAAACAAGGCGATCCTCGAAGAGATTAACAACTCAGTGCTAAGGCAAGAGTTTGAGTACGACATGTCTGAGGAACTTGAGATACATGAGGAATTATTCAACAAGCTCAACGACGAGCAGAGACTTATTTACAATGATGTTCTCGAGTCAGTGCTAAAAGAAGAAGGAAATTTATTTTTCCTATACGGAGCAGGAGGCACTGGAAAGACCTTTTTATACAAAGCTATCATCGCAGCTTTGAGATCAAGAGGAAAAAATGTCATGCCAGTTGCATCGTCAACAATCGCTGCTTTACTACTTCCAAGTGGAAGAACGGCACATTCTAGATTTAAGATACCCCTAACTTTGCATGAAGATTCTGTTTGTGAAATTAGCCAAGGGACAACGCTAGCAAACTTACTGAGCAAAATGGATCTTATTATTTGGGACGAAGCCCCGATGGCACATCGCCATACATTTGAAGCAGTTGATCGTACCATGAGAGATATCTTATCAGCATTTAACGAGGAAGCATCAACTAAACCATTTGGCGGGAAAACAGTTCTACTAGGGGGTGACTTTAGACAAATCTTACCGGTCATCCCTCAAGGAACAAGACAAGAGACAGTTTCAGCAGCGATTAATCGGTCATATCTTTGGGAATCCTGCCACAAATACTTCCTTACGAAAAATATGAGGGTGCATGAAGAAGAAAAGAAATATGCAGAATGGATTCTGCAAGTAGGTGATGGGTCGGCTGAAAAGAAAAAGCAAGGGATACATGAAGCTGAAGAGAAAGATACCATCAAAATTGATGACAAACTGCTGCTACCAGAGAACGGCAACCCACTACAGATGCTTTGTCAATCGGTATTCCCTAACGCTGAATCAATACAAGATTTGGAGAACCTTAGAGTCACAGCAATACTAACCCCAAGAAATGAGACTGTTGACGAAATAAATACGTTCTTGCTTTCAAAATTGCCTGGAAAGGAGGTTGAGTACTTAAGTGCAGACACCACCGGTCCCGATGATACACAGGAAGGAGGATTTGAGATGTCATACCCAATGGAATATCTAAACAGTTTAGAGTTCCCAGGATTACCAGCACATAGAATATGTTTGAAGGTGGGTGTCCCAATAATGTTGCTTAGGAACCTAAATCAAAGAGAAGGATTGTGCAACGGCATAAGACTTATTTTGACGCGTTTGGGAAATAAAGTACTCGAGGCAGAGTTCTTAACAGAAACAAAGGAGAAGAAAAAGGTGTTGATTCCTAGAATTATACTATCCCCACTTGATTCTAAGCATCCTTTCACACTCAAGAGGCGTCAATTCCCAATTCGCATATGCTACGCAATGACAATCAACAAAAGTCAGGGACAAACCTTGGATAAAGTTGCACTCTATTTGCCCAATCCAGTGTTCACCCATGGACAACTATACGTTGCTTTATCACGTGTCACATCGCCAAAAGGATTGAGAGTCCTTGACACATCTAAAGACAAAGACAAAAAAAACTATGTCACAAACATTGTCTACAAAGAAGCATTCAGCGGGCTCCCACCAATTCCAGGTACACATACTCACTGAAATATTCAGCGGGCTGTCGACAATTTAGAGTATGAGCATATTTACCTTATGGACTCATGGAGCAACATACTTGCTTCTCTCTTCCTTCATGGATGTGCTTAAGCCTGCTCTTATTTAACTATGATGTTTCTTTCATAGGCTGTGGACATCTCCTCCAACATCCAGCTCAAAATCATATATGCTCCGAAGAACTTTAGATTCAGAATATCCTTGCCACCCCTCTGGAAGTAATTTCAATGCAGGTAAGACAAAAGCAATTCATCTGCAACAAAAACAATGAGTCTCTATCTTAATATACAGTAGAAATGAATATACCAACAAACTCTTCTCCTTCTCAGGATTGTATCAAAGGGTAGATTGTTAAAGTACCCAATACTGACTCTTATATTAATGTTTGGATATGGTCTTCAGTTTTTTTTACTTTGTGAATATTAAACACAGACAAGCAAGCTACAACAAAGAGGATGGCCTGCTTCAAGAATGGCCAGAGCCTTCTAGCTGAGATATGTTCCACCGTTGCACTCGCAATCTGGTTGTCTTACAATTGTTGAATTTTTCAGTTATTTTCCCTACGATGGCTATTGGGAAATTGTTATAGCAAACAACACATATACAATTCAAGACCAGTATGCTCAATTCGAGTATACAGCATACAATTCCATTTCAATAACCTAAAACAAAATAACTCAAACATTGACCTAAATGGATGTCCTGTACCTCACTCATCACTACCTAGAAAAGACAATCAAACAAAAAAATCAATGAACTTCCTTAAGCTACAATGGTATGGATACAGTGTAAAGTGATTACAAACTTATCTCTTTTCATGGCGGAAAAATGTGTCACAATTTCTAACAATCAAAAGGGATATTACATAACTTATCAAAAGTGAATAGATTAATTCCACGAAACAATAAGCTCCAGAACACAGGAGAAACTAAAGACCCAATACCTCCTCCAACACAACAATCAAAGTCATAACAACAAATCCGAAATTCCAGACTTAGGCAAAATCAAACTGTAGCTAAGGAGGTGAGGATGTAGACCTGAGATTTAAAAATTGCAGTGGTGTTGAAGAGGAAACCCAGTTCGAATTCGTCCGACAATCTCATAGAATCACAGCTTATCGTAGAATCTCTTTGCCTCTATCTCTCTCTCCCCGTTCAAAGCCTCATTCTTCGTCGTCGTTTTCTCACAAATTTTTCATCCAATAGGTCGTTTCCATGTCACTATACTCGTGGCATGTAATACGGCTGCATATATTGGATCACCTTCTTAATTTTCTTCAAGGTCAACATTGTGAACGAATTTAATTTCATAAGTTATTGAAAATGTAGAATATATAACCGCTAAAAGTTTAAGGTATACAACTTCTAAATACCAAAAATATATAACACTCAGAACACATAAAAACACATTGTTAATATTATTCAATACCAATTGTACACTCAATACGACATTTATAACTACTTAAATTGTGACACGTATAAAAAAATACCAAACACATGAAATACAAAAGCATATAATAATTAATTTTTGAGCTACTATGCGTCTGAAACAAAGTGGCCACAAGCCGTCACAAGCATTATTATTACCTCCAAAGTATGAAATAAGTCACCTTAAAGCATTAAAAAAAACCCCTTATATATAACCACATTCCACTCATTAAAATTCGTAGGCAAATAAATAGATTACATACAATAGAAATTATTTAAATATAAAAGAAATCAATTAAAAAATCTATACCATAGTGTCATACTCTCATACTAACGTCAAATATGAGCTATTTTAGGTTTAAAAGTTTTACCATGCCGATTAGAATTTTTGTAAAATAAATATAAGTTCATGTCAAAATTTTCAAAAAACAAAATACTCAAGATTATAAAAAATTAGGTACAAAATAAGGTAAAGTAAAAAACAAACAACAGATAATCAAGCAACTGAAATTAATATTTTTAAAAAATTAGTTCAAATTTTCATCTTATCTACAAAAATAGAAAATAAAAAAAAACCATTTAACAACGTTAAATTATTTGTTTACAAAATTTGGTAGCTACAAATAATTTTTTAAAAAATATTTAATGCAAAATTAAAAGACTTCAAAATTAGTGCTACCAATTTCTATTTACATATAAAAAAACAACAATCTGAAAATCATTTACCAAAAGCAAAACCAACCAAGTATTATATTCAATATCTACTAAACCCGCGCAACACGCGGACCGATTCTTAGTTACTCTAGAAATAACAGAGCAAATTCACAAAGAGATTGCTTTTAAGAAAACAAAGCAAGTCCATAGAAAAAAATACTAAATCTCGCAATATGTGAATCATCTCATGAAAAGTAACTTCTTTTTTACTTTTGATACAATCTGTGTGGAACTTGTTTCACTTCTTGATAAATCTTGCCATAAAATCAAATTTCAGAACATCGAACATCAAAAATCATCAAAATTTGAGATCTGGAACACATACAAAAAACAAAGAGAGTCATGCACTCGTCAATGACCATACTTAATTAACTTTGATTGTAATGGTAATGCATGAGGATTGTGTATTACTTGTTCGAGTTGGTAATCGTCTACATATTTCATCCTCCACGCACATGCAATGATGACACATGCGCCTCTCTCGTTTTGAGTTGGATCGTAAAGAATGTGACCTCCTTGGATTTTATCAAAAAGTTGAACATCAGATTTTAGAAGAAAAGTCTTCTTTTTGCGCGTTGAACCACACTACAAGGTGGAGAGATCTCGGCTTTTTGAACAATCTCGAGTTTGATGCGGTTGTAAAAACATAGCAAGCCTCCTACTGAGTTTTCTTTCTCACTTGATGTTCCAGTCATGATGATTAATTCGTCGGGACTGAAAGCAACGTTTGTTTGCATAATTATTAGGGAGACCCTCAGAAGCCTTCAAAGCTTCTTTCATCTGTCGTAAGTCCTAGACCTGATCAAGATCCACCAGAAAGTTTAGTTTTCTATGCTTACCAAGCTGGTCCAGAAAAAAGATAATGATTTAAGGTTTTTACCTTTGGAGAACTATTAAAACTTTTTGACAACATAGATCTCCCATCGCTATAACCTATGTCAAATTCCCTAGCGATGGGTACCATTAGTGTAAGTGCAAAGAAATAGTATATCATTTTTTAAGCCTCGTAAACATAGTGTATCAGAAAATTAGAGCAAACGTTTGGATAACATTTACCTGAATGCATTCGTATCCTGTGCCACAAGCGATACGCTTTCCTTCACCGTTCTAAGCACATGTTATAACTGGAACTTCCCTGGCCTAGTAAGCTTTTTCTTTAGAACCTGTCCAAGAAACATTTACATGATGTCACTTGCATTGCATGTTATATCAAACCGCAAACTTTATTGGTGAAGAACAGGGAAACAGAAAATGTAGACAGAGAAACAAAGTACATGTGTTTGGCATAGGAAGTTATTAACATCCCGTATATACAAAGACTCGACAAAGTCAGAATCATTTCCTTATTACTTAGATGCCATTCTCTCCATGTCAACCAACAAATGTGACCCTTAGTGTTCTTCAGTTCACAAATGTACATATCCCCTTTTATAAATTCATCAAGGGTTTGACCATCACCATCAGAAATCTAAAAAATCCAGAAGAGAAAATTACGTGAGCAAATTCATAGATCATAAAAAAACTATAGAACAAAGTGAAGTGGAAGGTTTTCCATGAAACATGTCTTAGCATGTGGAGATCCAGTAATGCATAGGAATCGACTAGAAGTGGGACTCCTTGTCAAGCTTCCAACTTGGTGTCCCTCATGGTTCGATCCCTTGGAAATCCTGGCTTCGAACAGTGTGGTCATAACTACCAAAGAGAACCCAAGCTCCGACACTATCAGCGGCTATAGATGAAACAATCTCTTCAAGGAAAAATCCAATTTACGAACTCAAAATTCTCCATGTGGAAACCGAGAACAATGGAATTCAGATTTGTTTAGTGTACCTTCTTGTGTCCTTGAGCTAAATCTCTTTTCTCAAGGGGATCTTGTACTGATTCCTGTTATCATAAACATCGTGATAATCCTCATCGGAATCTACATCGAAGGAGCAGTAGGAGGTGGGGAGGATTGATCATATCATCTATGAATTGTTATTGTTCAAGGACCGGTGGTGCCGGTGGTGGTTCCATCATTGCTTTGTCATCGTCCTATTCCTCTTGCGTAGATTAAAACGGAGGCGGTGGTTTTCTTGCATTACATCAGTTTGAAAGGAGAGAGAAGACGATGTTCGAGTGGATCAATTAATAAAATGTAAGGAGCGATTAGATTTGGGAGAAAGTGTAATTAAGGATTCTTAGCATTCGTTTAACGGAACAAATAAAATTTATTGGGGCATGAAAGGAAGACGAATGATAAAGAGGAGAAATAAAATATCTGAAACCAATGAAAGGAAGAAAGAAAGGGAAACAATGGGTGAAAGAAAGATGAGGGAGAGTTTCGATGTAAGATGGCTTACGTGACAAGCTTTGAGAACATCAGTTTAAGCTGATGTGGATTGCTTAAGGACCTTCAATTAGCCCCTTTAATTAGTTAGATATAATTGTTTTTAATTTTGTGGACTAATAAAAATTTGACACCTCTAGATAGAGTTTCTTAAAAACTTAAGAAGCAGTTCTTAAACAACAACTCATATAACAGTTTCTCTTTTCTCTTTCACACTTTTTTTTATTAATTTATTTTTTTAAGATCCCCTTATTAAGAAACTGCGATAATGCTGCTTAGAGCATATTCATCGCGGGTTCTTAACCGCGACTCTTAACAATTTTTTAATTAAAAAAATATTATAAAACGTAAGAATCGCTTCTTCGAGCTCTTAATTAAGAGCCGGTTCTTAACCGGTTCTTAAGACTTTTGTTTTTTTTTGGGTTAGAACAATTTTATTTTCGGATCTGTTTCAGATCTATTTTTTTGTTTTTCGGTCTTTGGATTCGTTACATATTCATTTACGATTTTTGAAGTTTTTGATCCGTTTCAGATCTGTTTAAATTATCCCGAGTCGAACCCAAAATACCCGAAAATATCCGTTTTGGTTCCGTTTCGGCTCTGTTTCATATCCGTTTTTTTTTGTTTTTCAGTTTTTGGATATGATACGAATCTGTTAACGATTTTTAGAGTTTCGAATCCGTTTCGGATCTGTTTAAAATATCCCGATCCGAATCCAAAATACCCGAAAATATCCGTTTCGGTTCTGTTTCGGCTCTGTTTCATATCCGTTTTTTTTGTTTTTCAGTTTTTGGATATGATATGGATCTGTTTATGATTTTTGGAGTTTCAGATCTGTTTAAAATATCCCGATCCGAATCCAAAATATCCGAAAATATCCGTTTCGGTTCCGTTTCATATCCGTNACTCCGTTTCATATCCGTCTTTTTTGTTTTTCAGTTTTTGGATATGATACGATTTTTAGAGTTTCGGATCCGTTTCGGATCTGTTTAGAATATCCCGATCCGAACCCAAAATACCCGAAAATATACCTAAAAATACTCGAAAATACCAAAAAATATATCAAAAAATACTCGAAAATATTTTGGGTTTTGTTTAAGTAAAAAAAAAATTATTTAAGAACCCCATTTGGGTTCTTGCAATAATAGACCAAAATTGCTAAGAACCCATAGCATTGAACATGCTCTTAGTCTCCAAATGGAACAACAACTCACTCAACTCGAAATCTACAGACATTACTATCAAAAATCTACACCTCTAGTTCGCTACCATTTGAATTGAATATCTGCATGGTGTAATCAGCACCATTGACTCCTGGCATTGCAAAGATCACTCCATCAGCTTTAACACCGAAGTTTCTACCGTATGGCTTCGCCCCTTGCTCTTGTGTAATCTTAGGCTCCGATGACTCTCTGTTATCAACGTCCTGATTCATCCTTTTGGGATTTCCGGAACTTTGTGACGAAATGTAAGATCAGAGAATTGGTGAGCTCAGGCAACTCTCTTTCGTGGGCTGGTTGGTGTGATAATGGCTGGATCCAATGCCGTTTGGACAGAATTTTTGGTAATGAGGATTGGTTCCGTTTGTTCCCTCGCTCACACTTGACTTACCTCAAGATGTGGGGATCAGATCATCGCCCCATACTTATTAACTTCTCTCCGGAAAGTGTAGACTGTGGCAGGGGTAGGTTTTTCTTTGATAAAAGACTCACATACAAACCTGGATTTGAGGCAGTGGTGCGTAAAGGTTGGTGTGGCTCTGGTTCAGATCAGAACACAACTTTAATGGATCGCATAAGTAGATGCAGAAAAGAGGTATCCCTTTGGAAACGGTCGAATAACACAAACTCAACGGATCGGATTAGCTGTTTACATGCAGCTTTGGAGAAGGAAATCGCTAAGACCCAACCTCATAGAAACACGATGTTGAGTATTAAACAAGAGCTAACCATTGCCTACCAGGAAGAAGAACGTTTCTGGCAATAACGTAGTCGAGATCAGTGGTTGGCCGAAGGGGATCGTAACACACAATATTTCCATAATTGTGTGAAAGGCCGAAAGATCCAGAACAAGGTTCTGATGCTTAGAGATTCCATCGGTAAAGAGCATTTTAATGAAGGTTAAAAGGGCTCTGTGGCGGTGGAATTTTTTAGAGATCTCTTTACTAGTACCAATCCATATGATCTTGAGGGCCTGTTTCATGATTTCAATCCACGAGTCACACAGGACATGAATACTTTCTTGTCGGCTCTGGTTACTCATGAGGAAATTAAACGAGCAGCCTTTGGGATTAAAGGAAGTAGTGCCCTTGGGGCGGATGGCTTTACTGGTGTTTTCTACAAGCGTTTTTGGCACATCGTTGGACCGAGTATAATAACGGAAGTCCTGCAATTCTTTTGATCCTCTGTTATGCCGCCTACTTGGAATCATACTCAACTGTTCCTTCTTCCGGAAGTCACTAATCCTTCTCTCATGACGGATATGAGACCCATTAGTTTGTGTTCGGTTCATTAAGAGATTATTTCGAAGATTCTATGCGAACGTTTAAAAGTCGTACTGTCTGATATTGTGTCTGAAACACAAGGAGCGTTCGTCTCTGGCCAACTCATCTCTGATAATATCCTTATCGCACACGAGCTAATTCATGCCTTACGGACTAATTCTGATGTGGATGGCGAATTCATTGCTGTTAAAACCGACATGTCTAAGGCATATGATCGCGTAAAGTGGAGTTTTGTGGAGGTGTTACTCGAAAAGATGGGCTTTGATCGGATTTGGACTCGTTGGATTACGTCGTGTATATCTACTGTCACGTATTCGGTCCTTTTGAATGGACGCCCTCATGGATTTATTAAACTGGAACGTGGAATTCGTCAAGGTGATCCTCTATCTCCCTTTCTCTTTATCCTATGCGCGGAGACCTTAGTGCATATCCTCAATGCGGCAGAGGCACAAGGGCGGCTGAGTGGTTTGAGACTCGAGACAAATGGACCATCGATCCATCACATGCTTTTTGCTGACGACAGCTTATTAGTATGTCGAGCGAACCAAGAAGAGAGTTTGGAACTCGTTAGATGTCTTCAAATCTATGGTGATGCCTCAGGACAACGGATCAATTATAGCAAATCCTCCATTATTTTCGGAGCTAAAGTGGTTGTGTAATCCAAACAATGTGTGAAAGATACGCTGAAAATTACCAAGGAAGGCGGAGAAGGTTCCTATCTTGGTTTACCCGAATGTTTTAGTGGCTCAAAGCGTAGACTTTTGAATTACATACAAGAGAAACTACAATCACGGTTGCACGAATGGTATGCTAAGTCACTCTCACATGGTGGAAAGGAAATTCTTCTTAAATCTATTGCGCTTTCTCTTCCTGTTTATGCGATGTCATGCTTTAAACTATCAAAAGACCTTTGCAAGAAACTAATGGGAGCTATGTCCGAGTTTTGGTGGAGTCATGGTGAGAACAAGAGGAAACTTCCTTGGATTGCTTGGGATAAGCTTTGTAAGCAAAAAAGTGAAGGCGGCTTAGAGTTTCATGACATTAGCGGTTTTAATCAATCACTACTTGCGAAACAAGCTTGGCGTATGTGGTCATACCCGAACTCCTTATTGGCTCGGTTCAACAAATCTCGATATTTTAAGTATGGGACCATATTCAATTGCAATGAAGGCAAACGACCGTCTTACGCTTGGCGTAGTATTTTACATGGATGAGAGCTATTAAAGGCAGGAATGACTCGTACTATTGGTGATGGACGCAACACGTATGTGTGGTTGGACAATTGGATTTCCGATAGATTACCAAGACCACCTATAAGTCGCTCTGGTGAAATGGATATTAGTCTTAAGGTTCATGAGCTGATGGATCCCTTAACATGTACATGGGACATGTTCAAGGTTAGAGATCTCTTTGCTCAAGTTGACGCTGATCATATCCTAAACTTAAGAGTGACTAGGCTACGTAAAGATTCATATTCTTGGGATTATACAAAAACAGGCAATTACTCTTCTCGTAGTGGGTATAGTTTTTGGGAATCTAGTGGCCTCTTCCACCCACAAGATCAACAAACTTTATCTCCTAAAGAGAGGAATATATGGTCTCAGATTTGGAAAATTGACACCCCTCCTAAGATCAAACATTTCATTTGGAAAGCCTTGGCGGGTGCATTGGCAGTGTTTGAAAGGCTTCAATATAGACGACTAAAGTCTGACTCGACTTGTCCTCGTTGTGGTGTTGCCTCGGAAACGGTTAACCACGTATTGTTCCAGTGTGAATTTGCACAACAGGTCTGGTTCTTATCCGCGTTTCCTCTGCCTCCAGCTGGTTTCTCACGCTCTTCCGTCTTGCTGAATCTCCACCA
>OVAN01004586.1:931-25498 GCA_900406275.1 Anastatica hierochuntica
TAAAATTGAAACTGAGAGATAATAGCTATTGTTTTGTGTGTGGTAGAGGAAAGCATGGCTATTGGACTAGTCCACGATATTTTGTCAATAAATTTTGTGTTGTTATGGCCCTATATTCCCCAACATAGTGGATTACTCTTTTTNATAGTGGATTACTCTTTTTTAATTGCAAGGTTCACATGGACTTGCTCAGGGCCGACCAAATGGTTTTTTATGCCTAAAGAAAATTTAAAAATGTTGCCCCTAAAACACAAAACCGATATTCAAACCATGGTTTCTAAGCTGCATAGAGTAACACTGGCCACTACGCCAAATCTAATGTTTTGCACAATGATGCCCCCAAACGTTATTATAAATTATACGCCTAAAGCCCTTGCTTTATGGGCTTTAGCCCAGGGCTGGCACTGGACTTGCTCATGCTAAGATGGAATACTCGTCCATATGAAAAGTGAGTTTGCAACGACCAAATATGTTCACTTCTAACTCACACTTACCATTATATATGCATTTAACAAGTACTTTATGAAATACTTATATTTCCCCAAACTTATATGTGTCCTTCTTTTTGTATATAATCCACATGGATTAGTCCATTATTCGCACGTCCACATGGACTTTCTTGGCAAACTTATTCTACCTGCGCAAACGAAAATCTCTTCGATGGAATCACTCCGACCTGCACAAAATCAGACAGAAAATTTGGGTTTTGTTAGCGTAATTAGTGAAAGCACAACAACCCAAACAAGAGGCAAAAAACAAATAGACAGTCTATTTTTATATAGTATGTCTATTTATTACAAAAATTTAACTTTCATATAAGCAAAAACAAATTAATTAAAAATTGAAAGTTGCTACTATATAAGGGGATGAATGTGAAAATTAAACTAACCCCACAATTTCTAAACTAGATGATCAACTAAAAAGGTAAAAAATATGTTTCAACTAAAACAATAAATAGAATCACTATTTAAGATAGTATAAATAATACGACAATAGACTACTTTTAAATTGGCTGTCTATTTCTGTGCGTCTATTAATTTCACAAATAACCAAACATCAATGGGGAGGAAACGTGATTGGGTTTCACGATTTTATTTGGTAATGTTAAATGTATCACAACACAAAATTTTGAAAATGAGCGATCTAAAAAATTGAAAGAAGAGAAAACAATGTTAAGCAACAAATAGACCGTCTATTTGGTACAACATGTCTATGAACTGAAAAGAGCAAAATCGTCATAAAATTTTGGAAACAATAGACTTTTTTTTGAAGTGCTATAAACTTAATTAATGTTGGTAAGATGACTAGCTAACCAAATTTCCCTATCATATTTATCATATTCTTAATAAATATTTCAAAAGTTCGCGAAAAAAAACATTTCAAAAGTTCACAATTTAAATCTATTGATTTAGTCTAAAGATTCTGTAAGCATATAATCTAAAAAATACTAATTTTTTAATAGAAATATCTAAGTACAATGTGATGTCATTTGATAATGTAAAAATTTGATGATACAAATAAATATTAGCAAAACTCTTATACCCACTTTTTTTGGTTGTTTCTCCTCTATTTCCAAAACTGTTTAATCATTTGGTTAAAGCTTTGTTATCAAACTCCATTCTTTTTAATAGAAAGCATTTTAACAAAAAATATTAACAATTGGTTATAACAAAGTGATACTTTTAAGTTAATTATAGCTTACGTGTGTAACTTCAACTGTTTTAATTATAAAAAAAAAACTTCAAATATTTTCAGATTATTTTTATCTTTTTGTGAAAATTTGGCCTCAAATTCAAAAATTATTTTGGTATAAATTTTTTGGCCGTGTACAAATGCTCCTCTTCCACCTGCCAAAGATTTATTGATAAAGCCATAGTCGGTAGATTTAAGCTTTAGAAGAGTTTATTAAGATGAAAATGAAAAAGATAAACTAGATAGCTCATGGAGCTTTATTCAAAACAAAAGACAAAGAGAAAGAAAAGAAATTTAAGTTGTAACCAAGATGATATTGATTTGGAAATGTTTCATACAAATGAAAAATGATGACTGCGTTTCTAGCAGCCTTGGTTGATCAAACACAGTGTGATTATAATTCTATTTATATGAAATTTAAATACTAAGAACCCTAATTGCAAAACATTAATTTGGACATGGGCTTCTCTTGAAATAGCATTGGGCTTGAGTCTTATATTGCTCTAATACTCCCTCGCAAACTTGGCGTCGGGTTAAAAGTAATGATGACAAGTTTGTATGCAGAACTGTGATGGCATTGACAAGAGCATAAATAGTAAAACAAAGATCCTTGTAAGGTAGGCGGACGACTCTATCCACCATGAAGAACAAATATTAGTGTGAAATCTATTCAAGTCTATACTTGGAGAGTATCGCATGGCTTCACTCTGAGGTTTCTCTTGAACTTGGAGAGCTTAGTTGATCTCACTTAGAGGTACATGTAACTTCTTTGCCTCACTAAGAGTTTGGGTTTCCATTACCCTTTTAACTATTTAATATGCCTCATGAAAGAAAAAGAATTGTCTTCCCACTATTACTGAAATCTTACTCACTGTATGCTTCTCATCCATTGACCAAAAACTCTTCATTTTCATAATATGCCTTTCTTTGACATTTCATCAAACAGTTGGCGTGCATTTCACATTAACCATTTAAATCAACTTAAACTTTCATCTAAACGCAAGACAATGCTAATGCATCTAGCTTCATGAACTCAAACCAATAACCTAAACCAACAAACATCTTCTTCCCAAGCTATCACAAACTTATACTATTCTCTGATTTGTCTCTTCAATTTGCTTCTACCCATTCTAATATCTTCTGATTGTAGCAACACTTCATTCTACCAATCAAGCATAAGATATAATGAACGAATCTGATTTTTTTTCCAAACCCAACAGATTTGTTATATTTTAGTTTCACAGATTCTATGCCTAAAAATCTATACTAGTCCATCAGCCATACATGTCTTGTCGAGTAGAAATTCGAAAGCATTACCACAGATCCATCAAGGGCTTGAGTTTAATACGACATCTCAGCTTTCATCATCATCACTGGTTATGCCTGCTTACATCGATCTCCTCCGAAAAATTTTTCTCTTTACGGGGCTTGAGTTTTCTTATCCGTAAGAGCTTTACAAAAACTGATCCAAACAAAGCTTTTGTTGTAGATTTCCACTCTCTTGCCTCTTGTATCAGTTGGCTATACATGAAGGAGATGGTGAATGAAACCCTTGAACCGCTCACACTCTTCTTCTTCTTTAGGCTGACTCTCTTTCGATATGGTTCCCTCGGGTACTCTGTTCTGGCAGTGAAGATACAAAAAAAGGCAGCAACTTTTGGAAGCTTGGATTGATTGTTTATTTGCAGTATTTGAGATTGAAAGCCCATGGATAGCCTAGCTATGATACCATGTTGATAAAGCCATAACCACTAGATTCAAGCTTTAGAAGAGTTTATTAAGATGAAAATGAAAAAGATAAACTAGATAGCTCATGGAGCTTTATTCGAAATAAAAGTCAAAGAGAAAGAAAAGGGATTTAAGTTGTAACCAAGATGATATTGATTTGGAAATGTTTCATACAAATGAGAAAAGATGGTTGCGTTTCTAGCAGCCTTGGTTGATCAAACACAATGTGATTACAATTCTATTTATATGAAATCTAAATACTAAGAACCCTAATTGCAAAACATTATTTTTGACTTGGGTTTCTCTTGAAATAACGTTGGACTTGAGTCTCATAATGCTCTAATAAGATTGTCACGGCCAATAACACATGATTTGGTATGGATTTAAAAATCCATTAAAATCATAGAACTAATAACACATTTTAAATTTATGGCTTACCTTCAATAATATCGACGGATTGATATTTCTCTCTCTCTTCTTTTAATATAGAGTTGCTTTCACCAAAGAGGTACTCGTCTCATACTTTTTAACTTTACGTTTTAAGTTGTAGTTAGGTTATAAACATTTATGTTCTGTCATTTTCTTTTATTTTGATTTTTTTTTTTTTTTTTTTTTTTTAAANTTTTTTTTTTGTAGAACTCCGACTTTGGGATTTTTCTCAAATGTTTAGTAAAACCATGTTGACGGCAAGTAAAAATCTACACCATAGAAGTGGACTAGTAACATTTACCAATGAGACCCAAACAAATCCGTGACCAGTGGACAAGCTTCAAACTTTGTATCTTCCTCTGTTTTTGTTTTATTGTTGCGTGGGTACAAAATTGAGAAACAAAGTGTATTCGCAATTAATGACCGATTGCTTCTTCACCCACCCACTCTCTCTTTCTCTCTCTTCAAGAAGTAATTAGTCCATGCGGGATCCCATCTAGGGCAAGACTTTAAACTTTGACTTTCTCTGAAACATGCCATTTTTCTTCTGTGAAACTTGAAATCAGCTTCCGGGTCAGGCTTGATTCTGGATTTGGAAAGATGGGTAACAAGATTATCTCTATGATGAAGAAAGACAGCAAAGATGGATCCAGGAGCAAGAGAATGAATCGTTCACAGAGAAAATTGCTTGCGGATGAAGAGATGTTGCATCGACGAGCTTTATCAATGGCGATTCATCAGGCTCAGCTTTCTCAGAGATTCGATGGATCCATGTCTAGACGGGTCGGGTCTACCAGCACCAGGAAACAACGAGCCCTCTCTGACCCCTTCTCCAATGCCAAACAGGTCTCTCTAATCATACAAAAGTTGAAAGCTTTTTACTCATTCAATCCTCTTTTTTTTTTGTTTTTTAAATATATATGATGCAATGATTATTTCGCCTTTTTGCTCAATATTATTTGATTTAAGTTTATCCACAGCTGCTTCGGACCAATTGATCTATAAAACTACGACTCTGTGTGTCTTTTGCCACTCCACAACCTTTATAAACTATATCTCTCTCCTCTTTCTTCTAAAAACTTTGTTACAGTCTCCTATTGACTTGCTATTTTTACAAGAATGAGTGAGATAAGTTGAAATTCCATAAATTTGTTCCAAAGCGAATCTTCTTTTCACTGATACCCTTGTTTATATCACACATTGTCATTGCTTGATGCTGCCTATTGCTCTAGAATTGATTCAAGATGTTAAAGCTATGAATTATTATCATATATCGCATATCCAACTTCTTCAGGTACCCGATTTTTCATCAGAAAGCTTGACAGTGAAGAAGTTGGTGTTGGTGCACGGTGAAGGGTTTGGGGCATGGTGTTGGTACAAAATTGTTGCCTCATTGGAAGAGTCGGGGCTGTCTCCTACCACCATTGACCTCACTGGATCTGGTTTTAATATGACCGACACAAACAGCGTCTCTACCTTGGACGAATATTCAAAACCATTGATCGAGTACCTCCACAATCTCCCTGAAGAAGACAAGGTTCTTATTTACTCTCTTTGATTCGAAACATATGCCGCATAACAATGCTGCGAGCAACGAGTTTACTGTTTTATGCAGGTTATTCTGGTGGGGCATAGTACTGGAGGTGCCTCCATTTCATATGCGTTAGAGCGGTTTCCAGAGAAAATCTCTAAAGCAATATTTGTGTGCGCAACCATGGTTTCTGATGGCCAAAGACCCTTTGATGTTTTCTCTGAAGAGGTAATCGACACTCACCCATTAGCGATGTAGTTTTTATATCTGTTACTTGTGCTCACATTTATGAGCAACCGTCGTCACAACTCCAGCTTGGTTCTGCTGAGCGGTTCATGAAAGAGTCGCAGTTCTTGATCTATGGGAATGGAAAAGACAAGCCTCCTACAGGGTTCATGTTCGAGAAACAACACATGAAAGGCTTATATTTCAATCAATCACCCAACAAGGTACACTACTAAGCCTTGTTCAACAATCACTTAACGGGGCCAAAGTGAGCAGCTTTATAAAGTTGATATGGTTTTCAGGATATAGCATTGGCGATGATCTCAATGCGATCAGTCCCACTTGGACCAATGATGGAGAAGGTGTCGCTGACAGCAGAAAGATACGGGAAAGGGAGAAGATTCTATGTTCAGACGCTAGATGACCATGCGCTGTCACCAGAGATTCAAGAGAAGGTAGTGAGAGAGAACAGCCCAGAACGAGTGTTCAAGATAAAAGGAAGTGACCATTGTCCTTTCTTTTCAAAGCCGCAGTCTCTCCACAAGATACTTCTTGAGATTGCACAGATTCCTTAAGAAGATCTGAGAATACTGATGATTACACTTAAAACACGAGAATACCTTGCTTGCTTTTGCTTAAAAAAAGTATAATCCTCAAAAAGTAAATCCCTTTTTGTATGCCAATTTTTAGAATCTGAGACAGAGATGATATTTATAAGATTTGAAGGTAAAGTGGTTGAATACAGAAATAGGGAGAGAAAGAGTGTTTAATCATTCCAAGTCTAAAATGCCGAAATTGGAGAGAAGGATCTTAAGTTGGTCGACAAGATCTGAGCCAGTGGCATACTCGGTCAGCATCCCAACGGCGAAACCAAACATAGCCCACCTACAACCAAAACCGAGACGCACATGACTTATCTCTCATCATCACCATCATATAAAAAATATATAACCTTCCATTGGAGATCTCGTTTTTGGGTTGGAAACCAAAAAAGGGGCCTTGACCAGCAGCTTCAAGCTTCTTCTGCTTAAAGTAATCCTGAAGCTCTTTAGCCTTCTGTCTCTGAAATTCCACTGTAATTACACTCTTACCATCCTCAACACCCACAGATTTCTCAACTGGTTTTGGCTTTTGCGGCTCCCGTAGAGTAGGAGGAGCCGATGGCCTTCTCAAGGGACCTTCGGCCTGCGAACATCTGATGATGAAGACGCATGTTGGCTTCGTCCTTGAGAATCTGAAAGACGACGTAGCTGTTGAAGTTGAAGATGAAGATGGATTCACAATCCTCATACATTGAATCGGCGAAGCCACTGTCATCTTTCCGTTAATTCTCTACAAATCTCTTCTCTTCTGTGTTTTGTGTCTTTGGTAATGTCTGTGTGGATGAGATATGCCCAAGTCTCGGACTCTCTTTTTTTTTTTTTGTCAAATTGGTACTTTTTTAACAAAAAAATCAGACTCCCACACCCACGCGCGTGGATGCAATCGACCTGTGTTTCATTGAAAATACTATTATCATTTGAAAGTGAAGAATATCCAAAAGCTTTGTGGTGTGTGTCCATCATCATTACAGGACAGGGCAGCAATAGAGATATAGTTATAATCTCTTAACAAAAATTGACAAATCAAAGTAGTCAAGTGGGTGAAGGTACACATCCAAAAGTTCCTTTTTTCTTATCCAATCTTTTGCCAAACTATATATCTAAGCTCCCCTCCCCTCTCTCTTCTTTTTTTCCTCTATATATATATATAGAGAGAGAGAACAATCTAGTGCACAAAAACTTGGCAGTTTAAAAGAAAAGAGCATCTACATCAACTGGATGAGAATGCCCTTTTGCTCATGTCTTAACTTCTCTGCTTGTTCCAGTTTCTATTTGATTGGCCGGTGCATCAAGAGCGACGCTGGTCACATGATTCTGCACATACAGCTTTTTCCACTTCCACGGTGGAACTCATCATCCGATGCATCCACTTCACTGTACAATTCGATCACAGAGTCAAAATCACAGAAAGAGCAATGTTTGTTATTGATATGTCAAACAAGCAAGGAAAGACAAATCCTGAATGATATCCTTAGTCTACGGAAAGGGAATTCTACTCTGACTAGTATAATGAATTAAGATGTTCTAAACCTATCTTACGCAGAGCTGGAATGATAAACTCAGTTAAAGAATGTTGGTTATTCCCTATTCTTAACATAAACCAAAAAATGGAATCAAACAGCAGCACATACAAAGAGCAGTCACATCATGAGAGAGAGAGGGAGAGAATCCATAGTCCATACCTAGGCTCAAATTCTCTGACCTCAGCAATCTCAATCCCGCAAGTGTCAGGCCACTGCACTTTCCTTCTATCAGCGTGATCCAACACCCCATCTCTACTTGTATCTTCATCAGCAACAACAACATCGCTGAATGATCTTTTCTTCAGGCTGCTCTTAAGAGCAAACCTATTAGAAGAGACTTCACCATTAGAGTCGAGAGTAGGTGCATGATGCTTCTTCCCCTCGGTATGAACTGAAGAGTTAGAAAGGAAATGTTGTGGTTGAGAAGGATTAAGGCCTCCAATAGGAGATGGAATTTCAAGTCTTTCAGATTTGCGACCAAAGCATATAAGGGAGGTGCAGGTAGATGAGAGGCAATTCTTAGAGGATGCGGTATCAGATACAGATTCTTCAACTACAAGATGATAATGGTTCCAGGGGGATACTTTAGTGGGTTTCTCTTGTTCATTCTTCTGGCCTAATAGAAGAAGGGCTAAACCGTTGCTATACCCAGAGGCTGATGAAGAGAAGAAACCTCCTCCTTCTGCTGCAAATAGCATCTCTGATAATGCTCATTTGCACATCCAACAACTGCTTTTTTTCAAATTTTCAATCCCTAACCAAGAGTCATAATGCCACTATTAAAGGATATTAGGAAGAAAAGAAGAAAACCACAAAACAAAAATTGCAGAGGTCCAGTGAATGAAGCAGCTAACTAAATAGGTTTCACTAATGAAGCAGATGAGTACGAATCTACAACCTTCTCTAATAACACTTGCTAAGTTTCTAGTGAGTTCCAATTTCTTTCACCTTCAGATTTACAAGGAAAAAAAAGAGGTGGAGGCAACCGATTCACCTAAAGGATCTGAGGACGAGGAAGACGAAGTGATAGCCGGAGAGTGAATGCCGCCGGAAGCGGAGAGAGAGAGAGAGTAGTAACTTTGATTGGTTTGCTTTGTGCGATGAAAAAGGCGAACCATAAGGTAAACAAGAGGCGCGTGAGTGGGTCCCATTTTGATTTTCAATTCTCATCATCATCATCATAATGTTAGAAACCGACCAGACATCGAATACTCTGCACTTTCTTCGATGCACTGATTACACAAATCTGCCTTATGTGATATTTCGAATCAATTCAAATCCCTTACGAGGCAGGCATTCAAATGTCGGAACTTGCAACCTTTTCTTTTGTTTATTTTTGATCCGACTTTAGTGGACAATAAGGTCTTGAATGATAATGCAAAAACGCTTTACATGTTACCATTTTTCACAATTTACATCACACTTACGGAAAATATAAATGAGTTAATAATACATTAGAGCATTTTATTCGTTCAGCTCAACAAAGTAGTTATAATGTTGATAAAGGGCATTTTTTGACAAATACTACAAGGTTTATGACTATTATACCTTTACTAAGGTTACTCTTCTTTAGTTAGCTCTGAGTAATCTAGGCCGTCAATTTGAAATTGTTTAACGAGATATGATGGACAAGATTTAGTCTTAAACTCTATATCTCATCCGTTGATTGGAAAAGTAAAATATCATCCAACGACAGTGTGTGTTTGCGTTGTCCCCATGTATAACAGAAATCTCTACTCAGAAAATCGTACTATGAAGGTAAGGATTGATTTTTGTCTTCAAGCCATTCTCGCCTTTGTTCCTTTTGTTCTCAGTATAACTGTTTTGTGCTTTCCACAGCTTGAGAAGACGAGGGTTTTAGTTTTTTTTTCTTTCAAAATTGGGTTTTTGTTGGCCGAAATTGGAGGCGAATATCGGCATGGGTGAAAGTTGTATGGTGTTTTCTGGAGACTGGCGGTGTCCGAAGATAGGGCTTTTGGAGTTTTGTCTTGACACAGAACGATTGTCTAGGGTTGTTCGTGTAGGAGAAGGGGTAAGCTTACGACAGCTTGAGGAAGATGTAACGAAGGAATTTGGACTGAAAAGAGGTGATGGGAGCTCAGTGTCTCTAACTTACTGGTCATTTAAGGTTGATGGTTTCGCAACAAACACTAGAACGCCGCCGGTGATGTTGACAAAATTTAGGTGTAGATGGATAATCTTCATATGAGAAATATTTACGGTCTCAATCTCGAGATATGTATGAGCCATCAAACTCGGAACCGGTTCCGAACACGTTTCCGGATCTACCACCACAACCAGAACGAGAACGAGAAAAACAATTAGGAAAATAATTTTTATTTTGAATTATGTTTTTTTGGACTTAATGTTTAATAATTTATATTTTAATTATTTTAATTAATGTTAATATTTTATTTTTATTAAAATTATTTTAATTATGTTTTTTAAAAATATTATAATATTTTTTTAATATACTAAATTAATTTCGCGACGTATTAACGACTAATAGACGTTATTTCATCGCTAAAAATTTGCGACGGAGTAATGTTTGTTAGACGCAAATACATCGCAAATTTCGACGTCATTTTGGCCACGAAAAATATTAATCGCTAATTAATCGCAAAATTTGCGATTAAATTGCAACAAAATATAGCGCGTTCAATTATTTGTCGCAAATTAGTCGCTAAAATTAGTCGCAATTTCATCGCTAATTAGAGACGGATTAGCGATGAAAATATAGCGTGTTCAAATATTTGTCGCAAAGTAGTCGCTAAAATTAGTCTCATTTTCGTCGCTAATTAGAGACTATTTAGCGACGAAAATAAATTCGTCGCCAATTAGCGTCGGAATTTTTTTGCGATTCAAGAAACGCGTCGTATTATTTTTCATCTCTATTCCGTCGCAAATTGGAGTTACCGACGAATTAGAGACGTTTTTTCAGTCTCTAATTTTCGGTTTTCTTGTAGTGAGTCTATCTTTAAGTATTAGAAATTAAAGTTTGTTATGTGGCTTAGTCCATCGGGAATAACCTGGACTAATCCATCATACTTACTAACGTATCAATTTACAAGTTTGCTCTATTCATTCTTCTCTGCAACTGACAAAAAAATAATGTCTACTTTATCAAAAACATATCTTCTACAATACACATACTAAAAATACTTTTCTTAAAATTACATGTTGTCACTTTATTATATAATTCAAAAGACAATTCAAATGAGAAACAATAAAATGAAGTATGTGTACATATCTTATACAAGATAAGATGAGGGAGAAGGAGCCAAAGATGATATTCCTTAAGGAACGATTCACACATACAGAAATACTTCGATAGAGCATTCCACGGTCTGTCAGAGTCAGAAGGAAGGAGGAAGACAACTTCAATAGAAATCTCAAGCATTTCCCTCATATCTTGGATAGATTTTACGGTGCTAAAGGTCTAGGAACCTCTGAATAAGGGGTGTGGCAGCATCGTGCTCCTTGGGGGAACTGGTTTCAGCAGCGTGTGCCACCATCTCTCGGACGTTGGTGTTGGTTTCCTCTGGCGTCACTCAAATGATTACAGAAGGATCCTGATTGAGGGTTTCGTTTCTATTGAAAAATGAAGCCTCAAGCAGTAGATCTAGGTTAACATAAGGGAATTCTCTCTTAATGGAGGAATCAAAAGAACCCTTCGGCTCTACCATCCCTAGCGGTGTAGGGTTTAGTGATTTTTTGGAGGTTCGACGGATTAGAGAGGTCATCGGAGTTGGAGAATGCAGGGAGAATCGCAAAGGGAGACGAAAGAAAAGATAACAATTAAAATGCAAAAGAGAAAATGAGAAGAGAAAGAGAAACAAATATTTCTTTAAGCGCATGTGGAAGAAACTGTGGATGAGAGAGGAGGTGGAGAGGTATGGCCGATTTACGGTGATAGGACGCGAGCAACAAAACTGTTCAACTTCACNAAAAAACGAATTTAAATCTTGCAAATCTGAAATCAAATTGTATCAATACAACTCACAAATTAATGCTTGGAAATTACGATTTGGATACCTGAATTGAAATCCTGTCAAGGCCGAACTAGCTGGACAACCATATTTCGACTCTTGTCTCACCACTTGCCTTGGTCTGCCGGGCTGGAGGGAGCTCCTGTTTGGTGGTAGGTTACACTCCCCCCAAATCCAGTTTGGATCCGGTCCATGAAGGTTAACGGGCCTTGAATTCCACAGAGGAACCTTAGAGGGTTTTTGAACTCAAGCGAAAAGAGTGAAGACACATTGGAGGAATAGCCATGCCAGAAATCCGAGAAAGAAGAGGCATGCTTCGTTAGAGGAGAGTCAAAGGAACATTTAAAGCTGGACAAGGAGCTCGGGGGAAGAATATAGGATGATAAATGTGCATTCATTGTCCGAACTGAGAGGAAAGGATCACACCACAATAGAGAACTGAAGGGTATAAAGAAGGAAGAAGAGGAAGAAAAAGAGGTCAAATCTTTAAAAAGCAAGCACATTCTTAAACATCTTTTCATTCAATTTAACAAGCCATTTCATTTGTAACCGCAAAGTATTAGCCGAATTTTATATCTAATAAACGAGAAACGCCCGATTCCTCCGTTGCCACGGAACACACCAACCCTGACCTTCTGAGATTGGACCTTAAGTCCATCAGCTACTCAATCCATGGAGGCTCTCGCAGGCCGTGTACAAATATAATTGAAAGATTTAACCAGATATTATGGGACGTCATTAAGCAACGTAAACTTATAACGTCCACATGAAATTGATATTTATTTTTCAAGTTATTATCCAGTTATAATACAAAAATGTGTCTGTTTTTTTTTCTAGAAAAGAGAATAAAGCAGGATATAAAACCTATAAGATATTTGAGTTCTTCATCTACACATGTAGAATCTTAAACTGTTACGCCTTTTGATGACTTTTTTTGGCTGCTGCTCTCTGACAGAATCTGCTTTGTCTTTTCCAAAACACCAAAGAAGATTGAACCTCCAATACCTATCCACAATACCCTTGGACCCATTCCCTATATACACAGAGTCTCAGATTTGTCCACAACTTTGCACAAACATGAAAAACTTGTGTGCCAAGTTTCGATCATATGCCTAATATAAAGTTAAATGTGGTCAAATGCCTAAATTGATTCACCTTCCACAGAGCTGATGACCCTTCTTCTCTTATTATCGTCTTAATGCAATCCGAAACCCCTTTGTACTGATTTCCTACACCCTGCCAAAATAACAAAACAAGTACTATATCACTGGAGCTTCTTCATCTCCTGTGAAATCCATCCAAAATGAACATGTTCTTCTTTCAGTATTATTTGCATTCATCATTTCAACATACCTGAACCATTAATCTGGTTTTGATTACATCTAGAGGAGTGGTCAAAACTCCAGTGACAGCACCGGCGAAAGCACCAAGCATTGCGTTCTCTGGATCATTCAGATCTCGTCTCGCCTGTTCTAAACATATATGTAGGATATCTCATTGTCATTAGTAAGCAAAAATGATGTTTCACTTATCATTGTAGCAACAAAAACTTACAGCCAACTTGTATCCAATCCGTAATTGCTCATATACGCAAAACTGAAGTGCGTCAAAAGGCAGATCTCGCAATAAGAAAGATCCAAAACCCTGCAATTTTTGGACAAATAAGATAAAAAGATGTGATGCAGCTTTTATTGTTTGTCCATCTTAAACGATGTGATCAATTAAACTACAAACAAAAGTAGTGCCTTCTCCAAGGCAAGTAGTAAAACACTAGAATCATTAATCAAGAAGTAGCATATATACCGCATACATGCCTCCGAAGCCTTCCTTGACTATAGTAAGGCGAACAGCATCAGGGGCTGAAGCAAACTGTCCAGTTTGCATCCGCTGTTTAACAACCTGTTGAAGTTTTGATTAGCGTATACAAGCATAAAGCCCATACAGAATAATAAGCAAAGAAAGAAGCTTACTTCTGTTGGTACGCGAACAATAGATGAAACAGCACCTCCTAAAGCACCTGCAGCCTGATTGAGCTTATATAACTTGCTAATACGTATATCCCTTTTTTTTATAACAGAGCATATTAGATGCTAAGGGTCTTTATCTCAAATCAGTAAGTTTTAAATCTAAATGGTAGCAAGACTAATGTATGAGCCGGAGAAGACATCCATCTTCTCACAAATGAGTTCATAAAAAAATTAACTGAAATATCTCCAGCAGACAAACTATTATTCATTCGTGACTTAGGATTAGCTTAAGTTTGTACATACCAAATGTGCGAGGGCACTAAACTTTTCGGGTAAAACCTCCAGCAGCTTCTGTTTGGTTGGTTCATATACACCGAAAAATAGGGCAGAAGCGCTGCAAAGGAAGAAAAACATTATTCATCTGAAACAAGAGCCGCAAGCATTTCAACCTGCTTTCATGTCTTCTTTCTGACAAAACACTTACGGTAACACACCAGCAATGTTTCCACCAAGACCAGAGTATAGCCCCTTCCATAAAACCTTTCCTCCATCTCGAGCAACCTAAACATGTCAAACCGATATAATAAGTCGGTGTAAGTCAAACATTGGGTTCTTCATGTAAGTAAAGAAACGTACTATACCTGAATTAATATCAGCGTAAGAAAAGGGAGCTTATGTAGGATGAATAACATGAGGAAGAAATACCTGTACTCGAGTTTTGATTGTATCAATCGGGTATAGAGCGGCTTCCACGATAACCCCAGCTACTCCTCCTGCTATGAGACTCTCTACAAACAAGATCAAATTTGTTTAG
Organism: Anastatica hierochuntica; assembly: GCA_900406275.1. Classification (NCBI taxonomy): domain Eukaryota; kingdom Viridiplantae; phylum Streptophyta; class Magnoliopsida; order Brassicales; family Brassicaceae; genus Anastatica; species Anastatica hierochuntica. The sequence goes on from OVAN01004586.1 coordinate 15,432, forward strand.
TATTGTTCATCTCTTTAACTTGTATTTTAAATAAACAGGATGGATAAAGATGTGTTTGCAACTGTACCATAAAGGACGCGCAAGAAACGGCATGGATGGTCTTGCTTCTTAACACAGATTGTGCCACAACCATTAACCTGCTTCTTGATATTCTTGAATGCAACTGCATCTACAAGTCAACAATCAATACATTTTTGCACGGAGATTGATTTTCTTTAGAGAAGAAGAAGATATAACACAATTCATGGGCTGGGTTAGACTTAAGCGATGAAAATAATTGGATACATTGCTGTGATGATAATTGATAACCCAAAACATAAATTTGTTTGTTCCATCCTAACGCTAAAACCTATATCTACAAGAGTAAATATTACCTGCCAGATATCGATCTCCCCTACTGGAAACAATGCGACGATCCATCTTAAACCATTAAAACAACTACAAAAAAACTAATACCAAAAATCAATTTGGAGAAGAACAGCTCAGGTGCAGATTGTTTTAGAAGATTCAGAGATCTTACAGAGGGGAAAGCGGAATACGCTTTTGGAACCAGTTCGGTTTATGTCTAAACCAATATTGAATGTTTAGAGATTTTTTTCTACGGTGTTCCATTCATATTCAACAATCTTTTTGTGAACAAAAAAAAAAAATCAACAATCTTTTAACTATGTAAATTGTCACTATAACCCCTTTAAATTAGTACACTATAAATTTTAATAATCATTATAAATTAATATATTTTTAGATTTATATAAAATTTGACAGATTTCTATAAAATAATAATCTTTTTGAAACTTTTATAAATATTAGTTGTAATAATATCATAAAGTATATAAAATTATGTATTATATATAGCTACAATGATGTACAAACTTTTAATTTTAGTACTGTTTATAATTTTTAAAAATTCGTTGTATATCATTATCTAATTTTACTTACTGCATAAAACTTTTATAAATGTCTTTAAATTTATACTAGATTATGGATCTGCACCATGCACGAGATAAATTTTTTTTAAAAAATGACAAAAATATAACCAATAACCTATAATAATGATGAGAGGAGCAAGTGGGCTAGTGGTTGCACCACCTCTGCATCCATCTCACCTAACCAGGATTCGAACCCTGCACCTGCCTCTTGTGAGAGGAACTATTTGCCATTAGGCTACGATGACAAAAAAAAAACCCTATAATAATGATAGTGATCTCAGTTATAAATATGCAGGATGATGTATATATTTATAATTAATTAACACTATGAAAATAGTGTAGACTTATTTAACTTAAAAAATAAATGTCATGTGTTTTGCAATTAAATTCTTATTACTTTGATAATTTTCCACCATTTTTACTAAAATTCTATATATGTATTCGTATTATCAGCATACTGAATGTATTTTTTGGGTCTATAAATGTAAAGTAACATATTCGAACACGCGGTCATCGAAAATTAGTTTAGAGAGAGAGAGAGAGGGCAAATTGTGAGTTTTTCGTTGTCGGCGTCGGAGGGTGTTCACCACCGCCGTAACCGCCCTTTCCTTCTTCTCCTTTCTGCTTTTGCTTTGCCTCTCCTTTCCTTCAGATCTCAGTTTCCGGTGAGCAATCCCTCTAGCCATCGCGACGATAGAGTCAAGATATGGCCGGATTTTGAAGATTGGCGATGAAGCTACTGGCAGTGGAGGGGTCAGATTTTATGGGAGCGGCTCTTGTAGACGATAAAATTTTTCAGATCTATTCTTTGTCAACCCAAATCCGAGAAGCGGCGCTGCGTGAGGCTTAGTTTGGTCTCCTCCTCGGCGGATCTATCTGATGGCTCTGTCTTGGAGTGGTATGGTGTGTCTCTAGCGAATCTCGACCCTAGTATCTTGGTTGTGAGCGTGCTTGAGAATTAACGAGGGGAAGGCTTCGTTTGGCTCGGTTCCTCGAAGATACGGATAAACGACGATTTTGAATTTCGCGTATTAGTAGAATCCCATCGAAGTAGCATGTGTAGATTTCCGGTTCGGCAGAAGCACTTGAGTCGTCTATGGCTCGGTGTTTTCTTCTCGGCAATCTACCCTTCCTTGGTAACGAGTTCACGGGCGGAGATGTGAGGAAGGCCACAAATGAGAATATTGTCCTATTTGGTTGTGTGGACTTAGTGACGGTTCACTCTCCTCTCATCGTTTTTTGAAGGCTTCATCCCAGCATTTGCTTGGTGAGCCTCATTCAGATTTAAGCATTTAATCCATCACTTAGAGGAAGAGCCTAATTAAGGAAGGATTCGACTCTTGGTGCTTTAGCGATTTGGTTCTGAGTTTCATTTCGATCTTTGAGTAGACCTTCGCCTTGGTTAGGAATTGCTCTCTAGTTAGGCTTTGTAATAACTGTTCTATGTCGATGCTTTGTACTCTGCTTTGTACTCTTCTTTGTACTCTGCTTTACGGTTTTAATTAGGTGGTTTAAGAGACAACTTGTTCTAACCGATCACGGTAGAATGAATTTGTTCTCATTGTGGTAAAAAAAGAGCAATGACGTTGATAAGGTAACGCATGATTCGTTAGTGTTCATGGATGATACTTTATCGCGAATTATTATTTCTTGGGTTTAAACCTCGGTGAGACATCGTGGTATCCAAATCCACCCTTAAATTTAAAGTATTTGTTGAGCCAAAAAAATGTAAAGTTACATTACATGTAATATTTGATCATTTTATCTTCATAGTACAAATATCTACGAATGAAAGGGTTAGAAGAAGGACAATAAATAAACCATATACCAACAATTTCTCAAAGGTTATATGTGTGTGTATATATATATATATATATATATATATATATATATATGAAAGTGTATAAATGTACATGCATGAGATCGTTATAGAATAGAGTGCTATACGAAATTAGAAATACATATGTCAAGAACAAATGTAAGCCTAGATGTGCACGGAGTTATATTTATTTAGTAAATTATAGTAGAGTTATATTTATTTAGTAAATTATAGTAGTCAAAAGGATGGGCATTTGGTTATTCGATTTGTATCGAGTTATTCTGATTTTGGATTTTAAAAATATGTAGGATTTTAGGTTGATGATATTTGTTGGGGGTAATTTTATTCTCTTAATTAGAGCCCGACCATAACCTAGACTAAGGAGACATGAACAAACCCCGTAGTTGTAGGTGCAAACCAAGGCTATAGCCAAGGATACCACCGCCAAACCGAGGTTGTCGCCGAGGTAGGGCGGATATCCCCTTAGTCGGTCTAAGATCTTACGAGATAAGGAGAAATGTCTTAATGAATCTAGGAAAATATTCCTTATTGTATAAGATAGACTCGAATATAGAAGTTCTCCATCAAATATATGTAAATACTCTAATCGAATGCTATAATTATAAAAGGAAGAACCTTAATTCAGGGATCCGAGACTTTACACCCAAAAACTCATATAGTAATCGATTCTCTTGGACATCGATAAAGAAATCGTTTTACAACTCTTTTGCTCATCTCTTTCTCCAAAAACCCTAAAACACTTAGCAACTCTATTCTTGTTCTTCTCCATCAAAGAATCACCAAAAAAATCTTCAAAAAGTTTGGCACTAGAAGGAGAGGGAGATTTCAACAAGAACAAAGAGACGAAGATGAGCAGAATCTGGTAGTTCATCCGAACCAGAGAACATTAACATCCTCGGATCTGCATCTATGGAGAAAACACTCGAGACCGCCGACGACACGACAATCGCGGCGAAACTTCAAGAGTACGAGCGGATCGCGGCGAAGCTTAATCAGAGAGAAGCTCGCCTAAAAGAATTAGAAGACGAGAACGCTATTTTCAAAGCCTCGACGGCAAAGAAAAGCGCTCAGACACCTGATGCGGGAACCAAAGGTGACAGGAAACGTGTCACGTTCAAGAGGAAGAATCCACTGATGCAATCGTTGGACGAGACACCGGTGACAGTCGCAAAGGAGGCACGAGCATATCAAACTCTAAGTTCGGGTCTGACCCGGACCCCTGGCTCCTACCATAAAAACGGGCCTAGTAAACCTCATGAAGGAAGTGCTAAAGAGGCTCATAGAATGGAAGCCATGCTAACGGGAAGGCTAGAGGTTATGGAGAAAATGATCAAGTGCTTGCCAGGGGTGGCTCTACCGATCATCAAGAGCGCCACCCCTAATTCCTACGCTGACACGCGGTTCATCGATGCCATCGCTCTTAGCCAACCATGGCCCTGTACGATGAGACCTCCGACCTTGACATGCACATAGCCCAATACCGCCAACGTATGCTCATCGTCCCTTTTGGCCATGAGCACCTGAAAGTCTGTATGTGCAAAGGATTTGGAGCAACCCTCACAAGCTCAACACTGTTATGGTACTCAAACCTAGCCAACGACTCCATCGACTCCTTTGCTGCGCTAACAGATCACTTTATAGAGCAATTCGCCATCAACCGTACTCTGAGACGTGACTCTGATGATCTCTATTGAATCAAACAAGGAGAAAACGAGAGTCTGAGGGAGTGCGTCTGACGGTTCAACGAGGCCTAGGTATCGGTGGCCAACTGCGTCGCTTCTACAGCTATCTCAGCCTTCAAGCAAGGGTTGCTGGGTAGCGGTGAATCCTACAAAGACCTCACTAAGTACCTTTGCCATGCGATGGAATACGTCCTTTCTATGGCCTGAGCACAAATAAAAGGGGAAGAGGACCCTGCCTATCAAGGTCACGTAGCTCCGAAGGCTAGTCCTAAGGTCCCCAAGTAAGATAAAGTCCTTAGCAGACAAGCGGACCGACCTCAAGACCAAACAAGGGCTGAATGAAGCAGTAAGAATCTCGCCAATCTGTGGGCGAAGTCTGTGGTAGTAGCCAACAAGGAAGAGCATGTGGCTTTACCCAAGCCCATTGAAGATGTACTAACCATGTCCCCAACGGAGGTAGTTGCGGAGCTAAGTCGTTTTGCCAAGGACGTCACATGTCCATCTAAGCCACGATCTTCCGCGTACACCCAAGGGGGAAACTCCGAATGGTGTGGCTTCCACCGAGACTATGGCCACCAAACCAAGAACTGTGCTCTACTAAGGCAGAAAGTGAAAAACCACCTAGAAAAGGGACTCCTTAAGGACTTCATTGCCAAGAGGAGTGTCGAGATATCCTAACAACGCCAATTTAATCGTCCCGAACCTTCGGAAGAATCAGATCTAGAATCACCCAAGCATACTAGGGTGATCAACTCGATCTCAGTAGGGTTCGAGGATCAGACAAAGCCAGGGGCCCGTGCCCTACAAGGAGTCCTGTGTGTTTTAAAGGAGTCGAAGATCGAAGTATCAACGGAAGCAAGAATATGCTTCACTCCTTTTTGTGGCGACAAGGGACAACCTACCCATCATGACGCCTTGGTTGTATCCCTAACCATGGCTTCCTGCGTTGTCAGAAGGGTCCTTATCGACTGTGGAAGCTCACCCAATATTCTTTTTGCGTGAGCCACCAAGGAGATATGGATTCCAAACTCGGACATTGATGCAATACAAGTTGATCAAGAAGCTGAGCTTGAGCTAAGTGATAGTGAAGACGAAGAGAGCTTGGGAAATGAGCTGGAGTTGGCGAATTTCAAGCCTGAAGAAACTCAAGATCCATTCGTTTTCACTAATGGGCCTGTTACCAGATCTTAGGCAAAAAGGTTTCAGAACCAAATTGCAACATTAGTTTATTTAGAACCAATCTCAATTTCAGATCAAGAAGCAAACCAGAATTTAACCAAGACTTTCAACCATTCGGTTTTCAGACTTGGTTAATTCGAAGTAACTGTTGGGTTTTAGTTGGTTTTAGACTTAGTTTATTTTCTTATATTAGGGCCTGATTTTAAGCCCAATTTTTAATAAGGAGGTCGATTTTCCTAACTCCTTTTAGATTAAGAAATTCGAAAATTCCTTAGGTTTTTAGGCTATTTAAGCATTGTTTCTACATACTTTTAGGTTATCTAGAGTTTTATGCAAATTTTAAGTTTTTTCTTTCTTCTTTCTAAGAAAATGAATCCCTGTTCATCTTTGAACAAAACCTTATTGCTAAAGAGTTAATTCTCTAAGAGCTTTCTCATTCCATATCATAAAAGAGTTAATTCTCTAGATCTAGAATAAACTCTATCCAAAACATCATCTCCATCGAAAAACCTTCCTTGTTTTCGCAGAACCCATTCTAAAATTCAGATATGAACCTTGAATCTCTTGTTCTGAAGGTCCGAGATTGCATCAAGTGGTATCAGAGCAATATGAACAAAGAAATTTGGGTAATTCTCATCCTTTTTCTGCGAATTTTTTTTCCTGGTTTTAGGGTTATTTTTTTCTTTTCTTTTCTTCTATCTTAATTCTGCAAGGCTTTAGATACAAGAATAACTTATAAAAAACAAAAAAAAAATCGACAAAAGAAAAAGAAAAGCTGAAAAAATCTGAAAAAGCTGAAGAGAAATCCAGCTTCTTGTGGTAAAGGGGTTGCAGCTGTAGCTTCCGCTACAATTTTCAAGCCTTTGCTATTGTAATATTTTCTCTCTATCTTTCTGACATTGGGGATTTTGGGGATTGATTATAAGGTTTGATTTGGTTTTGTTCTTTGCTGAGCTTTTGATTCCCAAACTTTTCAGAAAGAGAAACACCACAAAAAAATCGAGTGATACAAAGAGAGTTTGAGAGGCTTCGACTAAAATTTTAGTAATCTAACAAGTTTGTTCGTGTTTGATTTGTTCTCATGCAGGTAGCTGGTCCGAAAATTTTTCTGCAAAAACAGAAAATTTTCAGAAATTATCAACCACAAATCGAAGTGCTCGGCTGGAAATTTGACTAAGTTAACACTTGTTTGAGTTTTTGGTAATTTCTTTTGCAGAAAACATGTCAGGAACTGACAAGGATTCACAAAGCTCGCAAGATCCACCACCTTTACAACTCAATAAGTTGCAGATCGATTCGATTGTTGCTGAAGTTATTAAAACTATGCACAAAACTAACCTTCTGAATTCTTCTAACAATGAACGTGATGTGCAGGAATTGCAGGCTGCTCCAAAGGCAAAGGAGAAACGTGAAGGTAAGCAGATTATGGGCGACAATTCTTATGTTGCTATTGCTTCAGATGAAGACGAAGGTTTACTTCACGATTTGGCAGAGTATTCCACACCTAAGAGGCCAGCTAACAGGCGAGTTTAGGTTCGAGATGAGGATATCATGCTCGGCCATTACACTCCTCGGAGAGGTCAAAGACAAACTCATACTCCTGCAGCTGATTACAACTTGGGAAATCTCAAACTTTGAATCCCATCTTTTGAAGGAAAGAATGATCCTGATGCATATTTAAAATGGGAAAAGAAGATGGAGTTAGTCTTTGATGTGCATAATTACTCAGAGCAAAAGAAAGTCAAACTTGCAGCTACAGATTTCGATGGATATGCTCTTCACTGGTGGGATCAGATTGTTACTACTCGACACAAAACAAGTGAAGCTAAGGTTGCTTCATGGTTTAAACTCAAAACACTCATGAGACATCATTTTGTACCAACTCACTACAACAAAGAAGTCCATCAGAAGTTGCACAAACTTACTCAAGGTCTGAAGACAGTTGATGACTATTATCAAGAGATGGAAACTCTCATGATAATTGCTGGAATTGATGAAGATGAGAGTGCTACAATGGCACGTTTTCAAGCTGGTTTGAATCGTGACATTCAAGATAATTTGGAGATGTATGACTACAATGACATCTATGAGCTGATACATAAGACTAATCTCGTTGAAAAGAGGCTGAAAAGGAAGGAAACCTCACAGAATTTTCCAAACAATTTCCGGTCTCCCAAACCTCGAAGTTGCTGGCGGCAAACCGTAGGAGGAACCAAAGAGTTTTTCACGCAAAGACAAGAGCAAACCCACTCCTGCTCGATCTCGTGATGTTAAGTGCTTCAGGTGCCAAGGATTTAGACATTATTCAAGTGAATGCACCAACAAGAAGGTTATGCTAGTTCTGGACAGCGGAGAACTTGTGTCCAAAGATGAGGAGTCTTCGAATTCTGAAGAGGAGACCATCAACTACCCTATTTATGGGAAGCTTTTGGTCACACAGAGATCACTTGCTGTACAATCTACACCATCCGAAACTGATCAAAGGGAGAATTTATTTCATACTCATTGTTTAGTTTCTGATAAAGTATGCAATTTGATTATTGATAGTGGGAGTTGTATTAATGTTGCGAGTGAAATTTTTTGTAGGAAAAATAGGGCTGGAAAAGAGGTCACATCCCACGCCATATAAGCTGCAATGACTGAATGAGAATGACGAGCTTAAGGTGACTAAACAAGTGATGGTTCCCTTAAGTATTGGGTGATATACTGACGAAGTGATCTGTGACGTTTTGCCAATGGATTCAAGTCATCTTCTGCTGGAAAGACCATGGCAATTCGATAAGAAGGCTGTTCATGATGGATTTAAGAATCGTTACTCTTTCCATCATAAAAATATGAAAATCGTGCTAGCTCCTTTATCACCTCAGGAGGTTTATGCCGATCAGCTACATCTCATACGTCAAAAATCTGAAGCTGGAAGTAGCACACTCACCGCAACATCTACAGGTAAGAAAGAGGTACCTCAATTAGCTAAGGTAAGTGACATTTCTAAAGCTATGCATCTTTCGAAACCTATGCTATTGGTTATTTCTAAGAAACTAACGATTTTTGCTGAGCTTTCACCGGAGCTTCCGAGTGATCTTAAGAAATTATTGCAAGAATTTACAGATTTTTTCCTGAAGAAATGCCGCCAGGTCTGCCACCAATTCGCGGGATTGAGCACCAAATATACTTTGTTCCAGGAGCGTTTATACCCAATAAACCCGCATACAGAGCGAATCCGGAAGAGACTAAGGAGATGCAGCGCCAGATTGATGCATTAATGGAGAAACAACACATTTGAGAAAGTTTAAGTCCTTGTGCAGTTCATGTTCTACTCGTGCCAAAGAAGGATGGAAGTTGGCGCATGTGCGTCGGTTGCAGAACCATCAACAATATCAAAGTAAAGTATCGACATCCTATTCCTCGTTTAGATGATATGTTAGATGAACTGCATGGATCTTGTGTGTTTTCTAAGATTGATTTGCATAGTGGTTATCATCAGATTCGAATGAAAGAGGGTGATGAATGGAAAACTGTATTTAAGACTAAGTATGGATTATATAAATGGCTTGTTATGCCTTTTGGACTTACAAATGGACCTAGTACATTTATGAGACTGATGAATCACGTTTTGAGAGCTTATATAGGTCATTTTGTTGTTTTTTTATTTTGATGGCATCTTGATTTATAGTAAGAACATGGGTGACCATATCGCTCATCTGAAATCGGTTTTAGAAGTACTTAGAAAGGAAACGTTGTTTGCTAATCTACCGAAATGTACTTTTGGAACGGATCACCTTGTCTTTTTAGGATTTGTTGTGACAGCACAGGGTATCAAGGTGGATGAGGAGAAAATTGTGGCCATCAAAGACTAGCCAAGCCCGTCTAATATGGCGGAGGTTAGGAGTTTTCATGGGCTAGCTGGTTTCTACCGACGATTCATTAAAGACTTCAGTACCTTAGCAGCACCACTTATAGAAGTCATCAAGAAAAATGTTGGTTTCAAGTGGGGAAAAGAACAAGAAGATGCTTTCCAACAGCTGAAAGGGAAGTTAATCAATGCTCCATTACTTGTCTTTCCTGACTTTTCTAAAACGTTTGAAATTGAATGCGATGCTTCTGGTGTAGGAATTGGAGCTGTACTAATGCAAGAGAGGAAGCTCATTGCTTATTTTAGCGAAAAAACTCAGTGGAGCAAGGCTGAATTATCCAACGTATGACAAGTAGTTGTACGCGTTGATTCGAGCTCTTGAAACTTGGCAGCATTACCTTTGGCCTAAAGAGTTTGTGATCCACACTGATCATGAGTCTCTTAAGCATTTAAAGGGACAAAAAAAATTGAATAAGAGACATGCCAAGTGGGTGGAATTCATTGAGACAATCCTTACGTGATTCACTACAAGAAAGGTAAGGAAAATGTAGTTGCTGATGCACTATCTCGCAGGTACGTGTTAC
>OVAN01004587.1:0-25496 GCA_900406275.1 Anastatica hierochuntica
AAATCCTTTTAAAGGAGGAGGGGATGATGCAATATGGATCAGCAGGAAAATAAAAGAACAAAAGCTAAGATATGAACCCACGAAGCCAAGGATCATGACATGGTTTAATGGCTTTTCTAAGGAGCTAATCGGTATGATCCATGAGGTATTGGACCGAGAGAAGCATAAGNATATGGTCGAATAATATATCAATCCGACGGCAATTCAAAGATCTACAAGAATGCGAAAGGGCCCAACCAGAGTTTTATTTATTCGATTTTTATGGGTTTATTAGTTATTAAGACTTGGTTTTGTTTTGATTTTAGTTTAGTTTTAAGACTCAATTTCGTGATCCCTAGACTCCTAAAGTCTATTTCTACTTTGTAATTCCGCAACTTATGAATCATCCAAGTTATAATAAAGTTTTTCTTTTTCCTCGAAGAAACTTCGAATCCTTTGTTCAACTTTAAACAGAACTGATTGCGATAGAGTTTATTCTCTATGCATCTTTCCGTTTAAGATCAAAACAGAGTTTGTTCTCTAGATCTTAAACACTTCTATCTTCATTCATTCCATCNTTCCATCGAAATCTCTTCCATCTTTTCATCAAGTTTTTTTCGCAGAACCCTAAACACAAAAACTCCATGTAAGTTTTTGAATTCTGTATTCAGAAAAATCAGGGACTAAAAACCTCCCTTCTTCGAAGAGACTAAAAACCTCTCTTCGTAAGATTGCATCAAGACCGCACACTGTAGATTGTAGGGAGAAGTGATTGATCTTAGGTCACTTCTTGTTGATCGTGGCTGAATAGGGGACGTTGCTAGACTTGTTGTGATTACAGAAGGTTCTATCTTATGTGGACTCTGGTGTTAGTGGATCACGACAGACTAAGTTGCCAATAAATTCTGGTAGTTCAGGTAATATTCCATGTTTCAAAACCTCTTCTCTGTTCTTTGTTTTCTTAGCTCGAGGACAAGCTAGAAGGTAAGTCAGAGGGAGTTGATAACATCATTATTTTACCATTTTTCCTATGGATTTTGATAAGTTTTCTTAGTGTTTTTACTCAAATTTATGCAATTGGAGGTGATTTTCTTGTATTTGTATGTTTTAAGTTATTCAGGTCAAACAATGCATTGTGGAGCTTTATGGAGTTAATTAGATCAAAAGCCAGTTTCTGGACAGTTTTCGAGCATTAGAAGTATCGTCCAAGAAGAAGGTCTTTCTATTAATGGATTTATATGAAATTTGGATAGAATCTAGATAATTGAACTAACTTTCATCTTGAAGTGGTTTCAAATTACTTAAAGTAGTGGATAAAGAGTTACACCAATTTTACTACAAATTGCTATATCTGTCTCGCAAGTGAATGGTGCGAAGAAAGGCCCAAACAAAAGGGAAACCATTTGAATTTTGAACCAGATAGTCTCCAGACTCAAGTGGATCTATTGCAAGCCTTGAAAAGCCCAACAACTCAATTCAAGACCCTTGGACACAAAGCCCAAACATTATGATGCTTTAAGGCCCAACTTTACACTTTTTGATCTAGAATATTATAATACTATATATACTTGCTTTTAGTCTCTTTAGTTTGTAAAGTTGGCTTAGATTAGGGTTGAATAACAATCTTATGAGCCAGGTACGACACCCTTTGGGCTCGTGCCATTTGTAGCCTCCAAAGATTCATCTTCATCATCAATACAACATCCATTCTTCCATAAAATTAGTTTTTTCTTCTCCTCTCTCCGTTGATGATTATTAAAGTTTGCTGTTCTTAATGAGTTTGTGTTTAAATGATATTTTTTGATTAGGTTCCATGTTAGACAGTAGGTCATATAGAGTTTAATAGCTTGCTTGAATTAGATCTTCAATCAATTAGGTTTTTATCAATAACGTTATCATGTTTGCTCATACGTTAATGCTATTCATATAGGAAGCTGGTTTTTGAATAGATCTATAGTGGTATTCATTCCAAAAGCTTGACTTACCGCTAGATCTAGTATTTGATGAACCTTTCTAAGTAGCCTTCGAAAGTAGATCGACTTAGAATCGTGAACAATCAGTCTTGATCGTATTAATGCGTGTTTACTCACTACAAGGCCGTCCAAAAGACAATGTCACTTGGTGTTTGGTTATAGAATCTCGAACCTCGAAAGTGGAGATGATCTACATATATGGCTCTGTTCTAGACCGTAACATTATGTCCCTAGTTTATTTTAGTATCTTGCTTGCTTTTTAAACACTCTCTGCTTTTGTCTGATGCATATTCATCATTGATCTATCCCTTGTAAATTGGCATGTAGAATATGATTTTTTTGCATCATTAAATCATAATAAAAACCAAATAGAAATCCTAAAACCCCTGCATATTTCTTTCTTAGCTTAATCCAAAATCAATGGGTCCTAAAGATGAAACTCTTTTCCCTGTAGATTCCTATTCCTAAATATTACTGCGAATGTTGTACAGTTGCAACTAGATTTTAGTTGGAGTAAAACTTGACCCCATGTCAGATACAAGTGTGGATTTTTCTTCAGGAGCTTCATCGATGGATATGCTTTATGTGCTCAGATCAGATGAAATTTGACATGGTTATTCTTTTATGCCAACGTGAGCTTTATAGATTTTAGATGGTTCTTCATCTTATGAAGGGAAAGAATCATGGGAATTCGGCGAATCATGCGCGAGCTCTTTAAGAAGACGCTGAGAGCTGTCTCGTGGAAGACCTTGAGTCTTCGCTGCCACCGCCACAAAGAAAACATAAATTTTGAGGAAAGACACTGCCTATAAATGTGGATACTCGTTTTGATCAATCTCTACAGTTTGGCAATCGCGCGTCAGATTTGTGTCTTGTTGAAAGTTTGTTAATTTATTTACCGGAGATATTTGTTTTTGCATCCTTTAGTTTATGACCATCTCTCTCTTTTTGGGAAGTGAGTAAAGTTTGAATCTTTACATTCTTTTGTTAAAAATTTTGATGCTTCCTTGTTGAAATTTTCCATTTTAGGAAATAACAATTCTTTGTTTCTCGTTCTATAATTTTCTTGAAAGTTCATCTTATTGTGCCATTAATCCAACATATACGTCTCTGAATGCAAATATTTTCGATGTCATATAGAAATAAAAATTGAGATCATGGTTGATTTTTATGAAACATCTTAGAGAGATCGAAAAAATTTGGTTTTGAAACCATTGAGATCGATTAAAAATAGAAACAATAAACTTGAGGAAGAGGATTTGATATTTTTTTAATATAAAAATTGGGTTTTTTTTGGTTCACCTGCGCTAACATTGTTTGACTAACAATAAATCGGTTAAAACATGGTGTATGGGTAACTAAGTTTACCCATCGATTCAGAGACATATATGTTTTTTAACTTTCATTTCAAGGATATGTAAAACTAGGACATATTTTGATGGAGATTAGATGCTTTATGGTAACTATTCGTGGGGACATGTTGTTCGAGAAAAAGAAAAACGTCAAAGGTTAATTCTAGATACAAATTCTTAGGCAATTAACACGTCCCCGGTAACAGTGTCATAAGCTTTATGTGTGTCAAATTTCACCAAAAATAATGGCTCCGCTACAAACGCATAACAATCACGATAATACTTTGGGATCGAGTCCACGAGGACTAGTAGTGAATTAAGATATATGGAATTTTGAACTAGCTAGGAAGAAACAAATGTTGATTATTTTTGCTTTCTTTTAGGATTACAAAAACAAATTATAACTGGATTCAAAGAAAAGATCAAGATAAACATTAGACAAAGAGAAATTTATAGAGAATCATAGACTAGGATACTAAAGTTCGGGTTTCAGGGGTAGGTTTAAGTTTATAACATAATCCAGTTGAAAATTTTCTCCACTTTCGAGGCTCAAGATTCTATACTTAAATAGTCAAGGGACTCGACTTTTGCACGATTTTTGTATAAGACAAATATGCATAACTAGTGTATATGATTGATTGTTCACAAGTCTATATCGTTTCACTTTCGTTGCCTATATTTTCTCACGAAATACCATATTAAGAGGTATGAAATACTTTTGGAATGCATACGATCTAAGTTTGATTCAAAAACTAGACTAGCAAGTGAATAACAATGAGCATAAGTACACATGATAACATTATTGATAAACCCTAATAAATACGGATCCTTAAGCAATCAAGATAATGAACTCGTGGAAGCCTACTGCCTAACTAGAAAACTATTCAAGATTAAATATGTATAACATGCAACAAGTAAGAGAAGAAAGCATGATATCAATCAGAGATAAGAGAAGAACGAGAAAATGAAGTTTATTGACGAATCAATGAAGAAAGTGTGAATCCTTTAAGATGCAAAGGACGCGATGAAACACCCTATCTTGTTTTTGACTTAATATTTTGCGTGTTTTACTCGATTTTAGACAACCTTTAGTTAAAATAACTTAGCATACATTAACTTCAAGGTTTCATAATACATTGTTAGCTTGTTAAAGTGTTAGCTATAAGCTATTACAATACTCTCAGTCATCTACCTTTAAACATTGATTAATCTACCATCCTTCCCTTTCTAGCCAAGGTGCGTGCGGTGTTAAATCAGATAAGTCATCTTGGCTAGACTCAAAACCTCCATTCACAAAATATGCATATGCAAAAAAATGATCAGTGAGATCGGTTAAATTAACCACTAGTCACACATAGAATCAACTAGTTTGACCTGTTCATTTTAGTTCATTCTTTTCTTGTTTTGTTGGCTATACAATTATTCTAGTTTTAATCGAGTCAATCTGGCCCTCAACCTTAGCAAAAACATGAAACTCGACAATCAACCTCTAAAACAGTTAACTCGGCCATCGACAATACACTCAATTAACACTCGTCCATCAACCTTAATCATCAACAAACATTCGGCCTTCGGTCATTACCCAAGAAAACATGGACAATCGACATGCATAAAAACTAAGTGTGACTACGATTATGAACTTACCTTAGCCTATCAGAATGATTAGACATATAGCCTCGCCTAGTTGTTCTCCTTGGTCAGTCGCACCAGTCAGTCAGTCGGTTTAGTTGGGTCATAACTTTCTCGGCCAAACTCTCTATTACATCGCTTAAGTCTTTTTGAATTCTTTTTTGCTCATGGAAATGAGAGAATAACCGTCACTTTTACTTTAATTCACTAAATGACGCGTTTTGGCCCTTGAGAAACTATCCAAAATTTTTTCTGCTTCAAGTTTCGCGTCCAAGAGCTTGGATAAGCACTCACGCTCAATTTTAGCTCTAATAACCGTTCTCGTCAAATTCCTTGGGCAAAAAATTTATGTCTTTGGAATGCTCACTTGTCCGAAAATAATAAATTTCACGTTCGAATCAGACCAACCTTTTCTGATCTGACCATCCTTGTCTAAACTGTCCAACTCAGTCACCCAACTCCCACATAACCGTACAACTCATTTGAAACTCTCTTAATCTTATCTTAGGCATATTTTGACTCTGCCAATCAGCTCGAGCAATCTAGTCTAGCTCTAATCGTCATACCAAATTTAATTTTTCCCTTACCGGCTCGGTCATTCTGATTTCCTTGACTGATTCATTCTGTCCATGAGAATCCTTGGTTGATCTTAATCCTTTCCAATGATCTTGATCCGGCCAAGTAACTCATGGTTCGTCCATGATCGATTGGACTAGAACATGGTCCATCCACGGCCAAGTCTAAGTCCATCCAATTCGACGAAGCACACCCCCTTATAATAGTACTTCAGCTGTTTTGGGTTCTGGCACCAGTGTACATTACCCATGTTTTGAGGAGCCACTGAACCATTTCCTAGTCTACTTTTTAATACTTAGCCGAATTCCTTTTTCTTTCCCATTGGTTTATGCATGATTCACGGCCAAGTCCTTTTTTGTTTGGATTTCCGAACACGGGTATCACACATGACCCATTAGGGTTTCGTCCCTTCCTCTTACGACTTCTATTCTATCCGAAAAAATCAACTTTACCAAATCAAGGCTAAAAAGTATTTATAATGCTTGTCTAACTCAAGGCAAGTTAGATTAAGTTCGAGCCTATCGGTCCTTTAAATATTGTGCTTATTGTAGAAAGAATTTTACTTGAGTTCTTGAGCATAACAAGGCTTGAAATACATTTACTTGGATAATGCGAAAGGCTTGTTGGAAACCCAAGTTATAATCCGTTTGCTTTTGCCTTCTTTCACATCCTTCATTCGTAAGCCAACATGACTAGTCTTCAATTCATTTGGTACAACTCTTGATCCACTGCTCCAAATGACATAAAACCACTTTCATAAGAAAGGTAAATATGTTCTCTAGTTGTTGTCTAATTTTCACCAAATATGGTAAAGCTTCTATTGTGGATGATACTTCTGATGCTCGCAAAATGTCAAGAAAGTGGTTTTGATCTAGTTACCTCCATAGTATCCCAAATTGTATAGTTTGATCAGAAATGACACAAAGCATTATACGAAAAGTATAATTGTCAATTGGTTGGGTCGTCTGTGCATAAGCCCAGTCCAAACCATTATTTATGGACGATGATCACACCCACATAACACATGGTCTAATTGGGCCAAAGATCAATATTATCTATTGACAAACTGGTCTAATTGGTCTAGACCAAATGGACATTGAGCTAGGCCAAACTGGTCTAATTGGTTCACTTAAATTTGGTGAAAAATTGTTTCTTGTTGAATTCTCATTTCTCTATCTCTATTGTTTATTTTACTTTGATGAGTTTCTCGGCGAAGAAATTCTAGTCTAGAAAGAGCTAAACATATATCTATGTCTGGTTCATATTTAGAAAAATCTCTCTGTTACTTCCAAGCTCCCTCTCCTTCCTTCATTAGTCTCCTTGTATTTGAGTTTTACATAAGTTATTATGAATATGAATATATAAATCATTGTGAATAATGTGGATATGAAATATTAAACTAAATACAAATGAATGATGATGAAGTTAATTACAAATTGATAACTAAAAATTAACAATAATTTTCATTAGGCATCCATAGACCTGCACATTTGGACATGGTTTTTTAATGGTCGTGGACAGTTTTTGGATTGTTTTCCATTATAGATAGACCAATTAAAGCCAAAAAAATTAATGATCCGTGTGGACGGCCTAAACCGGCACTAAATGGACCAACTTACACCTCTACAAACAGGAAAACCATCTTTTCATTCATAAAATAACTTTAAAATGTTTAGAAATCTATTAAAATATATAGGACAATCATGTAAAAATCGGATATCACCAAACCCAAAGATACTAACAAAACTATAGAGCCAAAAGCCGATGCCTCTTCTGAGAGATAACATACGTAAAGAAAACCTAAAATGATGTTTGATTAACTCTAGAAACCGTTAGCCGCTTCAAAAAAACCATGTGAGGAAGAGCGAAGCGTAGGCGCCTAATAAAATCCCATTTTCCAAGCATCTACGATAAAGTCATCGACCAAACTGGGTAGCAGAAAAATGACCGAATAAATCGAAGGTTGCGGTATCGGGAACTGAGAAGAGTAAACTTCACCGTGTGAGAAGTATAAAAGGAATATGTTATAGCTCAACAAGCTGACAAATCAAACGCAAATCCACTTCTACCCTATTGAACTAATAAAACCATCCAGACTGGCAAATCTGCAACAAATGAAGGCTAGTGATCAAAACCCAAAAGGATAAGCCACGAACTCACCAATCATACGGATCGTTGTCTATAGTGATCATACCCACCACACCTTTCAATCCAAAAAAATCAGATATGGTTTCTTGACGACATCAGAGACCCTTGGAGCCAACTCAAATTTTTCTATACTTCGTTGACCACTCGAGAAATTTGCATTGTCGAGAAACACCACCACTTAGCCCTGGATACAACCCTAGTTTCCTCTTTGAAAAAGATACCTAAAGCACTCAAAAAAGACACACGACGGTGATGAAGACTAGAGCAGCGAAAAAAGTAACAAGAGGTACTCTCACAACGCCAGTGATGAAATCCACCTCACTAGAGAGAAACATAGATCTAAGATCGAATTTTACGCTTTTTCTCTCTCTCATTGACAAATGTATCTTATTCTCTCTAGCTTTCTAACTTGAAAATTTGAAAATTATCTTTAATACTTTTACTGGAGGTGGTATAGCTGTAAATAATTTTATGTATACATAATTTACCTTTAAAATATAGATTATTATAGTAAAAATCTTAGAAAATTATAAAATTTCAGAATGAGCATTAAATTATCTTTGCTTTACTAAACCAAAGAATCAAAAAAAAAAAAATATTACGAGAGTATAGGGACGACTTAGGGTTTTTATTCTCCTTCTCCTTATTATTCATCAATTTTTCTCATTTTTCATCTTTTTGTTTTGAGATTTTATTTTCGTGTTCTTCGTGTTTTACAGAAAAAATCGAGAAAACTCATAAAGCGGTTGTGCAACTTCTCGTACAAATCAATATAGCTAAGAAAACCCAAAAGACAGTTTGGTTTAGTTTTACCAAATGAATTGACCAACTCGATAAAACAATCTGTTAATGGTACAATTAAGCTAATATGTTCTCAAGAGTATACTAGAAGAGAAAGACCTTAGTAAAGTAAAAAGGTATGAAGGAAAAGACTCTATATCAACTAGAGGCTTTGCTATTGGTACAAAGAAGAGAAAACTCTTTAAATACTTCATTGTCTCTTTCATTTGAGGATTATGCTTAATGTTGTGATGTTTTCTCTTTGGTGATATGCCAAGAGGATGATGATCAATGTTGATCATCATTAGCTAGAGGAATTTTTAGATATGTAAGTATGTCAAGCTTGGGTTTATAAAGCCTCTATTTTATATCGGTTCTTTCGTTATCTTATAAAATATATAAAGAAAGTTTTACATATCCGTTTTGCGTCTCTTTGTTGCAAGCTATTCTTAGAGTTCATAGCTTCAAACTCTATCAATTGGTGCGGTAACCTACGTTCGAATCTAGCGCGAGATGAATTATATGGGTTCGATATTAAAGGGCATACAATCCTTAGTTGCAGGTGAGGAATATGTATCAGATACGAAAAGGGCAGAGAGCTTCGTGAGGAGGTTGATGGAGGATTCTAGGCATTTGATAGATCAACGCAGTCATGGACGGGTTTTATTGAGTTTCCCTTGAAAAATGCAACTATGAAGAATGAACGGAGAGGGACGTCGTTAGATTTGCGACGGGAATCGAGTGGGGTTTTAGACCTGCAAGTGTTGACAGACAATTACAACAGGTTTTGGAAAGTTTGCAAATATGTTTAGGGATAGAGGCATATGAATCGATGGGATTAAGGAATCAAATGCAAGAGAACTGATTCAAGAGGAAGAGTGAAGTTTGGATGATAAATTGATTTTGGCTAGTGAATCGATTGTAGCAATTTCTCTCAATAAATTAACTCTAAAAGCGAAGAAGACTCTTGAGGATGTAGCTTCGATTCATGAAAAAGAATCAATGAGTGCCATAGGTTCCTTGTTACAAGAGAGAGAAGAAAATCAGAAAAAAAGAAACAGCGGTCTCTAAAGTAATTGAAAATATGGAGGTTTTGGATTTGATTAAGAAGGTGGAGTCGGAAAAAAAAGAAGCAGCTACCAATTCGATTCTGGGCAGCAAATCAATTCACAACACAGAGACATTAGATGCACCAGAATCGAATCTTACTGACACGCTTTAGGAGACACCTTCAGTTAAGAAATTAGTGATTGCAGACAAAAACTTGGTTCAAGAAGAAGCAGCTACAAATTCGATTCTTGGCAGCAAATCAATTCACAACACAAAAACATTAGATGCACCAGAATCGAATCACACTAACACGCTTCAGAAGACACCATCAGTTATGAAATTAGTGATTGCAGACAAAAACTTGGTTTAAGAAGTAGATAAGATTCAGGAAGTAGAATATGATGGGGCCAAAGAATCATACATGAAGAATCTAATTGAACTGGTTCCACAATTTTAGGTATCAACTTCTCTCTTGGAATCTAGTCTTAGATTTTCTATTACGCCTTTGAATGGTTCTGAGAAGTGGTCGTATGATGTTGTGAGTAAAAATTTGGTGCATTCACAGCAGAAAAGTGTATACCATGTGTTTGATGGTATATTTCTTAGAGAAAATGAGATGCAACAGTGGTTGAAGAAACTTAAAGCTTTAATATCATGGAGATTTAAGTTCAAAATCTCTATATTACGGATGGTTTGTGTACAACACGGGTTTCACATAAAACTTTGGATTGTGTATTCACGAAGAAGAAACAAAAAATGGTGGTATAAATTCAGACACACCACAAAGCATCAACAATATGAGTTACAAGAGTTCCATGAGCTGATGCAAGGGCACAAAATTTTGTTATTAGAAAACAAAAATTCAGAGAAATTGTTATTACTTGATTGACTGTTGTGCTTGTGGAAATACAAAATCAAAGCAAAGGAGGAACCCATAATTGTGAAGTGGAAGAGACATAGATTACTTTACATAATTTGTGTCATGACTATGGGAACACGAGATGCACATACCAAAGCTTATTATGGAACCAAAGTCATTCATGTTCGGGTGGGGTTGCGACATAAATGGAAATCTAAGTTTCTACAATCGCATTCTATACAAATGGACAGAGATAAGCAATTGTTATATGGCATGAACACTTTGCTTGTGGTTGTGTACATGGCTAAAAAAATGCACCTTGTTTCAAAAATAGTGAGAAGCTTCACCTACAGAGTTTCACGTGGGAATGTGACCCAGTTTCAACAATTCCAAAAGCTGCCAGCTACAACAACTGTTTAATTTGGCTATTTAAGATCAACACAACTGCAATTGATCTTTTACTCTATTTGTGGGAAAATGCTCGGAACATGAAAACTGTGAGTTGGCCGAATGTCAATGATGTGTTGGCTGACCTCATGAGACATACAATTCCTGTGATTTTTGAAGAGTTACAACTAGCTCTACAAAAGAGAGATGTTGCTCATACAAGTACATAATTGATTACAACAGTTCATAGAAACACTGCTACTACACAGGCTGTTTATGGAGCAAAAAGCTATTAAAAAGGATGGAACATCACTTTTGTAAGAGGTCTCAGTTACAGAAAATACATATTGTGTCGGGAACTTGGACAAGACTCTTACTCCATATGGTATCGATGGAGACAATAGTGTTTAGCAACGACTCCTCAAGGATATTGTAGGACAACGTAAGTGCCTTGCCAAATCAATTCCTTTGTTAGAAAGCTTGAGGACAAGCTTGTCCAAATGGGGGAGTATTGATATGTTGTCAAGAGTATACTAGAAGAGAAAGACCTTGGTAAAGCAAAGAAGTATGAATGAAAAGACTATATTAACTAGAGGCTTTGCTATTGGCACAAAGAAGAGAAGACTCTTTAAATACTTCATTGTCTCTTTCATTTGAGGATTATGCTTAATGTTGTAATGTTTTCTCTTTGTGATGTGCCAAGAGGATGATGATCAATGTTGATCATCATTAGCTAGAAGAATGTTTAGAGATCTAAGTATGTCAAGCTTGGGTTTATAAAGCCTCTATTTTATATCGGTTCTTTCGTTATCTTATAAAATATATAAAGAAAGTTTTACAGATCCGTTTTACGTCTCTTTGTTGCAAGTTGTTCTTAGAGTTCATAGCTTCGAACTCTATCATAAGTCTAGGTGAACTTTTACTAATTTTAGGAATTTCTATGGATTTCTTGATTACTAATTGTTTGAACATAGAACCAAAACTATTGATCACCAAATTTTCGGCTTAGAACTGTTCCGTACCGAGTGAACCATCTCCCACAAACGCTACTATTAATCAAATGACTTCTACACACATGCTTTAAACATTACAACAAAGAGAAAAGAATGAACAAAGAGACTCTCTCTCGCAGAGACATTATAAGAATTTGTCTTTATAACCAAAACGTGAGCTTCTATTTTCCTTTTTGTATAATGATTTTCCTTTCTTCACTCACTATGATATTTCTTCTTTTGTTTAAAAGGTTGCCCCATTTTTGAAAATATGCGTCGACAATTATTTTAATATTTGAGTCCCATGAAAAAGAAATAATGACGGATCATTTAATCTATAAACTCTACCATTGGCCTTAATTAACTTAGCCTAATCAAAAAGAAACTTAACCTCATCCACCTTTGACCGTAATCCCTTTCGTGATGAAAATTCACGCCTAAATTTTTGATGAGGAGAACAATGTTTAGCTTCAATGGTTTCCTCTTCCCATATTAACAATTAAATTCTCTTTTCCTTTTGGTATAAGGATTTTCCTCTCTTTACACACTCTGATATTTTTTCTTTTGTTTAACAGGTTACCCATTTTTTAAGACAAACGAAAATTATTTTAATATTTGTGTCCCATGAAAAAGAAATAGTGACATATCCAGTAATCTATTGACTCTACCATGGGCCATAGTCAACTTAGCCAAATCAAAAAGAAACTTAGCCCCATCCACTTTTGACGTCAATCCCTTTCGTGATAAAAATTCACTCCTCAATTATTGACGAGGAGAACAATGTTAAGTGTCAATGGCTTACTCTTTCCCGTTTAACAATCAAATTACATTTAACTCCAGTCAAAACCTTGTTTGTACATGAAATATCCTCTGATGACTTCTCTTTGACCGTTAATTATTCTTTATGCCCATCAGCGCTCATGCCTTACTGTAAGACATGATCCCCAAAAGATCAATTTTCTTTTCGTGAACTCTAGGGGATCATGAGCGATCACCAATTTCTTCTCAATGGATTGGCAATGGTTTCATCACCATTTTTACACTTAACTTGAGTAAATTGTCTTTCCCTTTGATTTTTCTGGTAATTAAACACCATATGCATTTTTGACCATCGTTGCATTATTGGCATTATGTGAAAATGCCCTGAAATTCTCATGTCCACTAAGTTTTAATTTGTCTCTTTGTTGTGATGATTTGACATTGGAGGGCAAATATGGTGCCAACATCTACGGTAATTCTAGCTTCAATAGTGATAACACTATTATTTTACTGTTTTTAGTTGTATTTTTACGTATTTATTTGCTAGTTTTTAATGCTTATTCAACCTCTCGAGGTAGTTTTCTCTTTTTTGAGATTTTAGGGACTAAATAGGTTAAATCATCAAAAAAAGATGAGAAACATGCTAATTGGACCTCAATCATATTACCAAGAAAGTTTTATTAACGGATCACGAAGACAAAGGCTCAAACACTTGAGTTTTGCATATTACCAATCTGGACAGATTCTCAGCATCAAAAAAATCGCCAGGAACAAAGGTCTTCCTTTCATTGGATTGAGTTGAAATTTGGTCAGAAGTTGTAATTTTAAGTTAGCTTCCAATGCAAGTTGTTTGAAGTCATTTGGATTTGTGACCGAGGAGTTAATGCCGTTTAAGCGAAGACACGTCTATCTATCTCGGAAAGAAAGTAAGTGGAGCAACATTTGAAGCAATGACCGGGTGATGGAGTTGACACCACCGACCGAGTGCTCATGTTTGACACATTCCGGTCACAGAGATATTTCGTGGTCAGAGACAGATTTCAATTCATAACTTTCAGTTTGTATAACCGAATTTGATTTCGCAAGAACCGGCATAACCGAGGACGCTCTAAGAAACCCTACTATTATAAATAAGTTGTTTTTAGCCTTTAAAAATAGAGAGCCACAATCTTTTACAGAGAGTTACAAACCGTCAAAAGCTTTGAGAGATTCTTTTCTTTTGTTCTTCAAGTTTTGAAGTGTTCTTTGGAGAGATACATTCCATACTTTGTCATAGAGAAGATTTCGTTACTCTTGAACTTTTTAATGATGTATCCATTATTGATTGCTTGCTGTTTTTCGTGCTCCATGTCTGAGTAGTTCATTAGTTAGACTTGTAGGCTTCTCAAAGAGATCATGTATTCCTGAGATGCTAGTATTTGATTAGGGATTCATATAGTCTTTGTCTCGGTTGATCATTATACATGATCACTCTATTTGCGCATCTAGTAGTCTGTCCATACGTATATTTTCATTTCAAAAGCTTGTTAAATCACCTGAACCAAATCTTTGACGAGCAGAGTTCAAGGAGGCTTCGAAAGTATATCGTCTTGGCTCAGTGAGCTTATCGAACCTTGTGTCTATTTAATGTATGCTAATTATTTTAATACCATTCAAAAGTCTAGGTTCTTTGATAATAAGTATAGAATCCCGAACCTCGAAAATGGAGAGGATCTAAATTAGTTTTTTCTCGTTCTAAACATTTCTTAATTGTAATACTTAAGCAATTCAAATTTCTCTGTATTGCATGATTCTCTGTATTGTATTGATATACATCCTTTTAATATTTTTAAGTCGATGTCTTTTACTTTTAAACTCACCAAACAACTCTTTTATTTTTTTGTTTTAGCTTAAATTAATCCTGAAATTCGTATTGTAAGATCTTAGTCATCGTGGGTCGATAACGTGAAGTACTGCATCTATGATGTGCACTTGCAGCAGTAGTGTCTTTTTGGGTGAAACTTTACACGCTATCAAGCTTTCTGGTGCCGCTGTCGGGGACTTGATTCGTTACATACTCGGTACATACAAACTTTTCTTTATTGATTTTAGTCTAGAACGCTTTTATTTTTAGTTTTTACTTCTTTTTCGTTTTTTTCTTTTCAGATTTTATTTAAAGGAGACCTTCTTTGGACGACCCATCTACAGCCAATCTTCCCATTGACATCATTGAACGTACCGTACCTTAAGGAGACAAAAGAGAGAAAGATTAGCTGCTATGGAAAATCCGAACCAGAATCCTCCTCACGGATAGCCACATCTTGTGGACAATCAAACCGTTCTCACTGAACAAGGAGACGTAGCTATTGGCCATGGACTTGCTGTCGCCCCTGCTACCCTTCTTCCACCTTACGCCAACTTACCTGTTGCTGTAGGACTTTAAGGAGTTCAAGGAAACCCACAAGAACCTCTTGATCCTGCCCCTGTTCCACAAAACCAATCAGGAAGAGGAAACACACATGTTCGAGTGGATAACCCGCAACAAATTCCACCTGAGAATTTAGTTAGATTAAGAAAATCCCACAACTACTTCATGCCTTGATTAACCAAGGTTTACCTCAGAATCATCCCCCTCAAGGACGAGCTCTACAGAATCAGCCTCGCCATTCTCAAACTATTGGAGACTTCGATTTTTCTGATGCATTCTTCTTGGATAGGAATCAAATTCGTCCTCCTCAACCTCGAAGGAATTATTTTGAGATTAAACCTCAAATCATAGCCATGGTGAAGCAAAATCAATTTCATGGACTGTCCATAGAACACCCACTTGACCATATTGACACATTTGAAGAGATATGCAGTACTACGCGTACAAATGTAGTTCGATCGGACTACTTTAAGAGTAAGCTTTTTACATTCTCACTGAATGATAAGGCTTTTAGATGGATGAAATTTCTGCCACCACAATCCATCACTACTTGGGACGAATACAAAGGTGCATTTCAGAACAAATTCTACACTATGCAGAGATTGAGCTCCATTCGAAGCAAAATCTCTGGTTTTCAGCAAGGACCTACATAATACTTTTATGAAGCATTAGAAAGGTTCAAGGAGTACATAAAGGACTGCCCAAACCATGGTTTCTCTAAAGGAAATCTATGCAACATCTTGTACATGGTATCAACCATAAGTACAAGCTTTCTCTAGACACAGCCAACAACGGGAGCTTTATGACTAAATTCGTTCCTCAACCAAGCTTTTGATAGAGAACCTAGCTGCTAGTGATGCCAATATTGGACCTATTTATGATATAAACATGCATTGATTCATTCATTTAACAGAATCCACGCAAAATTCAGAGCTAAAGACTATGATTTCCCAACTACTAAAACATAGACGAGGAGTTCATGCTGTCGAGACCATTGGAGATGCCAACAAGACTACAAATATGGAGCATTTATAATATGGAACAGAGGAGAATGAGAAAGAAGTGAAATAAATTGGTGGAAATTTCGGAAACAAGGGATAAAACCAAGGATACCGAAATAACTCAAATTTTTCGTACCGGAAAAATAATGTAGAGAAAGAACCTAATCCTCAAGATCAGTACTATCCACCTCAAAAAACCCGACATGAAGCTTCCTATCAGCCTAAAAAACAACCTTTTAACAAAGGAATATACCAAGTGAAGCAACCATTTACTTATCCTCAAGCCAATGCATCGAATCTGCAAGAGAGCAAGCTTGAGGCAATGCTGAAGCAAATCTCTCAAGAGATGAAACAAAACCTCAAGGAGGTTAATGAGAGGCTGGATAACATAGACAATGAGCTTAGAATGAAGTATGAAACCATTGTTACCCATGTCCAAAAGCTTGAAGTTCAAATCACTCAAACAAGTGAAGCTGTCAAGAAACAAGAAAACCCGACAAAATCCTTCTGCAAGGTCGCCAACTTAAGGGAAGCTATGGAGGTCGTATTTACTGCTAAGAAACCTCTTCAAAACCTCAATTCTCAAAGGAAATCACCTCTGTATTGTTTACCAAACGAATCTAAGAGAGCTTACAAGAAGAGACTCAAGACGATTCCTTTAGAGAAGATCGAATGCCCAAGAAAGTTCATCATTCCTTGCTCAATAAATAAAGTTAGGATTGATGATTTCTTATGTGATACTGGAGCTAATGTGAATATTATGTCACTAAACATGGCTCTGGACTTAGGGCTCTCAAACTTCCGACCATCTCGAATCTCTATCTAGTATGCTGATATGTCTACATCCACACCGTATGAATTTTTGCCGGATGTTTTGCTTGAAGTAGGAGGATTTCTCATACCTACTGACTTTCAAGTAATTTTACTAAAGGAGGGAAGATAAATCCACTAATCCTTGGCTCCCAATTCTTAGTTATTTCTGGAGTAATCTTCGATTTCCCGGAAAAAAGGATTTGCTTAGCGAGAGTGAACAAGCAAGTCTAGTACCCTGCTGTGAGCTACAACTCCAGAGCAAATGAAGCTAATTTGGAGAACAAGAAGGTTATTCTAGACCCTAGAGATAGCCAAAAGACACAAAAAGTCTCAAAGAAAGAAGCTACATCCATCAAAACGTCAATCCCTTCAAAACCGGCGAAAATGGATGCAAAGAGAGACTCTTGATCCATCGAGGTATAAACTGACCCTCTCTTGGACGTGGATGAAGAAGAGAAAGAGGTCTAAAATTTGTCAATGTCATATGCCAAAGTAAAGATTTGAATCCCCATTTGTCTTGATTTGAAGAGCGATGAAATTTATATGAAGAAGCTCGAGATTACTCTTAAGCTATTCCCGAAGGTAATTGTGATCTATGAAGCTATTGAAGGCATGCTTGATGATCTCAAATCACCCTTTTTTTTGGTCAAGATCTCAAATCACCCTCTACACTACTAATCCCAAAGACTCAAGAATCCAAAGGAACCACAATTCCTTTAGTGGAGACTGATCACGCCTAATAAGTTAAAGGAGTCGAGGTAAAGACATAAAACAAATGCTTTATGGGAGGCAACCCACACAGTTTCAATTTTTATTCTTTTAATTTTTTAGAACTTATTTAGATGTCTAATAGTTATTTTTTATTTTTGCAGGATTTTAGAAAATCAAGAAGAATACAAAAAAAAATTCAGGCTCAAGAAAAAACTTGAGAGTTGCTGTGACTGGGTGACGATTGCTAAAATATAGGAGTGTGCCACAATATTGCAATCTGCCAGTATAAGGAGCAAAATGCCTCAAAATCAGTTTTTCAATTTTGGCAAGAAAGCTGATTTAAGTCGTTTAAGCTATCTCCTGGACGATACCAAACATTCATTCTACACTGTAGAAAGAATTTAAGGACCGCCTGTGACAACCCCGATTATTGCTGACCAGAAATGGCACATACGATGTCCCCAAACGGCTGATTTGAGGTTCCCAAAACAAATTAGGGTTCTTTGAACCAACTATCCGAGTTCTTAATATATCTTGTTAACCATTGCTCTAGGCTTTTCCCCACGTACGAGCAAGGACTAACAATTAGCTCGTCTGGACAAGAACTAATATCATTTGGAAACTCGTAATTTTTTAAAAATCTTTTATTACTTATATACTTAATAAGTTAAGAGCATTACAACAAAGGATTATAAGTTTCCTAGAGTCTAAAGCCCAACAATGGTTTCATATCTATACATCAAAACTTTCATTATAAGGACAACAAAACTAACGCTGGCTCAGACATTCCTTCATGCCCAAAAGAAAAAAATTTCCCCGTTTTAGTGGTTACGTGCACACACAAGAGAGTCGTGAGTAACAATGTCACTCAGTGAGCCTAAAAGTCCAACCCACTACTCATGCAATCCTAACCCCAAAGCGATACGACATTTAGAAGGGAACATACAAGTATAATCACACAAGTATAAGCACATGAGTATACTTATAATACTTATCCCGGGAAACCCATATATACATAACTTCCATATTACCCAGATCCTCCTCAAGTAAAAGTGTATGAATCTAATCTCGTAACCACAAAGGCTAAACGAGACTAGTAGTAGTAGTATAGTATATAATATATACACCACCGCTAGAAGCCATGAGACATTGAATTTTCAGCACTGTGTCGTCACGCAGTACACGACCATGGTAGCGAACCAGTCTCTCCGTGTCTTTGTGTACTTGCTCTGTCCATGCGCCACCACTCAATGACAAAGCCACAGACGTGGATAATCATGGGCAACGATGACTTAGGTAACTCATTAACAATATTTCAGTTCAAGCTTTACTTCATTGATACTTAACCTTAATAATTCTATTTTTGGTTCACTATGAACCTCTGGTAATATTTCATAAGTTTTACTAAGCTTTCTCAACATTCAAATATGTTCAGATTCTGTTCAGATTAAGGTAACGTCCAAATAGAACAAGGAACAACCAAACAGATAAATATGAGCTATATAACCCACGACCAGAACATCAAACAACACAAAATAGAAATGATCAGATAAAAATAAATTCCGAACATCACACAATTCAATCAAACACGCTAACTTGTAATGCATCTCATGCAGACATGAGAAAATGACTACCAAAACTCATCTTAAGATTTCCACAAAGGTTTGGCTAAAGAAGGACTTGAACCAAGTGTATCCAAGCTTAAGGACCAATAGATTACTTATTTTCCGTGAGGGATTGGACTTGTCTACCAAGTTTCCTTACGTAACAAATCGAGTGAATCCTTCCTTGAAGGGAACCAACGAACCAAGGAACAACAAGAACCAAGTTGGCTTACCGGATGGATTAAGCTGATCGGATGGATGGTGGTTTTGGCAACACCTCCCCAAAACATTTTCCTCCTTAAGCTCAACAAAAATGGCCAAGAGTGGTATAAATAAGGCTGGACGAGCTGCTGCCTTGTCATCAACCAGAACACCAAGATAAACTCTCCACACGACACATGGCATCATACTTCACCACCAAACCAATCAAGCACACAAGCAGCTGCATAACCTACTAATTTACTTGGTCCAAGTAGCTGCATCACCTGCTTACAAACATGTTATTCGAATGTGCTATCCAAACGCATCGTTTGCATCAATGGATTGATCCGAACATGTGACAATCGGGTTCGGACGTATCGAAATCTGTCCGAACAGCTGAATGAGTTATTTTTTCAACCAAATTTATTCTCTATGTCTGGATCACTTACAAATTAATTTTTAATTCCATTTCAGCTTAACGGCTTAAGAAATATTTTCCGGTCAACTTTCTGATTCGTCAAGGATAGTTTTGCCCGAACCATCGATATTTTTGTTTCACTAAATTTCCAGAAGAATCTTTCTATATCATCAGTTTTCCTCAATAACCAACTTTAAATTTTGAGTTCTCTGATGTGGCTCGACCAAACGCTATTCGAACGGGATGGTCATTACACCGCCAATCAAGCTAAATTGTCAGATCAAAATTTTTTGGAACAAAGTAATAATATCATGAAGAACCAAGAAGAATAGGGTTGAGAAATGCCACCATTTGATCATACTAAAACACTCTGAGCTATCCCGGAGAGCCTTAAACGGTCCCAAAAGAGGTAAACAAACCCCAAACTTCATTTTTATTAACTAACACGATATGATAGGTGAGATGCCCGAGAGAAACTAACCTTGGTGATATGCTTAGGTTTTCATGCATTCTAAAACTCATTTCATCATGATTTTGGTTGCATTCAGGATGTAAATATTGCGTTTAGGTGTTAAAATCCATCTTGTGTATAAATTGAGTCTAGTTTAGGATTAGTCGCATTTTGCATGCATTTCTTTTCATTTTGTAAGGGAATGGATCTTGACAAGAAAGAGAGGACTTTGGAACTTGATTCTTGGTGGAAATGAAGTGAACAACAAGCATTAATCCAGGAAAAATGAAGAAGAATCAAAGGAAAGGAAAGGTAATGAAGATGAATCAAATGACGCAAAAGGGAATGAAGAAGGATAAAAAATGGAGCCAAAGATATGTGTGGAGCCATGAAGCTTGGATGTTGATTCAAAGATTTATGAAAAGAAGAAAAGAAGAGAAGAATCATTTGGAATCAACATATGGTAGGCCTTGTAAAGAGGAAGTATATGCAAATTAATACGCTATTCTGACGGCAATTGAAAATACACGAAGATTCTGCTACCCATAGTGAGCAACTGTCGACTTCCATGTCGACAGTATCCCACTTTTGGGCTACAGCAACACACTTTGACGGGATATTTTAAATACTCTCTCTTAGCAACCAAGAACACTCATGCTACCTAAGCCCTTGTTTTTAGTTTGTTCTTGTTGTTTCTAAGTGATTTAAAGATTTGTAAACACTTTTGTGCTTGAATCCCTTTGAATCATGTATGTGTTTTTCCTCTCTTTGAATCTTTGTTCTTCATTTCTTCTCCATCAAAGCTTCTCCCTTTATCCAAGTTTCTTCCTTTCTTACAAAGTTGGGATTTTTCTTGGATTTCTTTATGTTTTTTTTTTTTGCTTTCAATCACCTCTTCTCATCTCTTCTCACCTTTTTCTCACTTCAAGCATGGACATTCAAGAAGCATGTGACACTTCTGGGTTCTCCATGGGCCTTAGTGAGTAGAAGACATTGGACATTGGATTGGTAGATTAGGGAGTGATTATGTGGTTAGATAACGATGTATAAGGATAGAATGAACTTAGATCTCTGTGGTTTAGGTATTCTTAATTCTAGATCTAGGATAAAAACTTGATCTTGATGTGTATGCATTTCACGCCCGAGAGGTGTTCGATGAAATGTCTAGGAGAACCTAAAGCATGTTAAACTTAGCTTAACCAATGAGAATTGATTTCTAGGGAGTTTAGTGACTGTATGGACTTGTTCTTAATGATTCCTAATTTATTTATCATTTGCAACAAGCGAGAGTTGAGTGATGTAATCAATATGGAAACTACCTATTGTAATGAGAGTGGATTAGCGATGGGTACATATTTTCATGCATATTTTGATGCATTTTAGTTTCGTTTCATCCACATATAGGTTGTAAATATTGCATATAAGTCTTAGAATCCATAGGTTTGAGTCTAGAGTCTAGTTTAAGATCATTTTGCATTTGCATATAATTTTCTTTGCATTTGTAGGTACAATCTTTGAAGACCAATTTGAGATTTTGAGTTGATGGATTCTAGAGACTTAAAGAACCAAAAATCAAAGGGATTTGAAGGCTACAAGCAATGAAAGAAGATGGGATCAAAGGAGGCCATCAAATGGAGAAGAAACAAGCCACAAGCTGTCAAAGAGACCTGGCATCGACCCAGGGGTCCATGTTGGCTCACCTTGGGTCGATGCTGGTTTCCCTGGACAGTCTTGCTGCCCAACGTGACCTAGCATCGATCCAGGGGTCAATGCCAACCTCTCGTGGGTCGATGCCAGACAACATTGACGAGAAAAGTAGCTTCCTTTCACCTATAAATACCCCTTTAACCTATTTTTATGTATCCACAACTTTTACAACTATTCTCCTCCTTCAAGATTGAGTTATATGAAGAATTGTCCTCACCATGGATTCATTTAAGGTAGTCTTTTAACGCTATTCCATAGGGGAGTCCGTCAAAACTTCTGGTTCGCTATGAATACGGCGAGCAGTGGGAATTTCGCAAGCTTGACCGTGGCTCAAGGAGAGAAATTGGTTGAGAACTTAGCTAAGAGCTATGCCGGAGAAGAGAGCTTTGGTTTTACACCGAAGATTGAGGGTAAATGCCTTGAGGAATTGAATGCGAAGATTGATGAGATAGCAAAAGCCGTCCTCATGCCAAAGAAGAAGAAGTTAAGGATCGATGAAAGCTTCTTTGATCAACAAGAGGAGATGAGTTTTGTTCAAAAAAGCTACTACGGGAGCTATTCACAAGAATCATCGCCTATAACAAGTTTAGGAGAACGAACTCCTACAACTCCAACAACACCCACTACCCTAAAGACGCCTACCAACTCTACTGTAGAAGATATGCATTCCTTGATAAAAGAACTTTTGATTGGAAATGCGAAGATTAGGAGAGACTTGAACAACAAATTTGATGTGTTAGACCACAAGATTGATGGGAATTACATGGAATTATCAGAGAAGTATGAGTTTCAAACAGGTAGTATACCCAATAAGTGTGAGGTTAACCCGAAAGAGCTTTGTCATGTCGTGACTTTGAGAAGCGGAAGGCAATTACCTCCGAGGACTCAAGAGCTCGAGCCTAAGAAGAATAAAACCGAGTTAGAAGAGATTGAAAATGATCAAATACCGCTTGATTTAGAAGAGCAAGATGAGAATGAAGAAGAAACCGAGAAGGAAGAGGCACCTAAAGAGGCACCTAAGGTTCAAGAAGAGAAGCCCAAGGACAAATCTCCTCCACGCCAAAAGAAGAAAAGGAATTACATGCCAACCGACACTAATGTTCGTATTGATGAGTTGAATCTACCCTTTCTGGGAAGATTTAAGAAGCAAATTATGGCAGCTAGGTACCAAAAGATAAAATATCATTAGGGAGGACTAGTGGTGACCATACCGTTCATGGAGCGGTGCCAAGATAACCCCATTGTGAACAAAGTACTAAAGGATATCATCACAAGAAAGAAGAGAATGTATTCCGTTATGGAAGTTATGACTCATGAATGTAGTGCTATCATTCAAAACAAACTTCCCACCAAGAGAAGAGACCCCGAAAGCTTCACATTGCCTTGTACTTTGAAGTAAATGACCTTTGGAAAATGTTTGGTTGATTTAGGAGAAAGTGTGAGTTTAATACCCTTGACGGTCTCTAAGAGGCTTGGCTACACGAATTTTAAGCCAACAATGATCCAATTGATATTGGCGGATAGATCTATTCGGTATCCACATGGTATTCTTGAATATTTTCCATTGATGATAGGAAATTGCGAGGTTCCAACAGACTTTGTGGTCTTGGAAATAGATGAAGAACCCCTGAACCTTATCATCCTTGGAAGACCTTTTCTTTCAACCGTGGGAGCCATAATCGATGTTAGGGGAGCAAAGATAGATATCCATCTTGGAGATTTGATATTGAATTTCTACATTTTGGATGTTATGAAAAATCCAACTATCAATGGAGTCACTTTCTCCATTGAATGCCTAGATGATGATTTCGCCGGAGAACTAGAAGAGCTATACATGAAAGATGGCTTGGAAGTACCCTTAATCTATGAAAAGGGATCAAATAAAATCCTCTCAAATAAAGCCACATAATAGAAAAGATTACTAGATGCTCAACCGATGGAACCAAGTGAAGTACTAGCATTGGAGCTAGGAAAAGATGAACCGAGACCAAAGGAAGAGAAAGGAAAGAACAAAGAAAACTCGGATTGGAGTGAGCTTAAGGCACCTAAGGTGGATTTGAAACCACTTCCAAAATGGCTCATGTAGGCATTTCTTGGTTCAAATTCTACTTACCCCGTGATCATAAATGATAGCTTAAGTGAAAGGGAAACCGAATTGCTATTGAATGAATTGAGAAAGTATAGGAAAGAAATATGTTACTCACTAGATGATATTAAGGGTATCCCCCCAATCTCTGTGCATGCATATGATTCATTTAGAAGACGAGTCAAAAACCTCAATTGAACCCCAAAGAAGGCTTAACCCTAACCTAAAAGATGTGGTCCGCAAGGAAATGTTGAAACTCCTTGAGGCAAACATAATATATCCGATCTCGGATAGCACATGGGTCTCTCCCGTGCATGTTGTGCCTAAGAAAGGAGGGGTTACGGTAGTTAAGAATGACAAAGATGAGTTAATCCTTACTAGAACTATAACGGGACATAGGATGTGTGTTGACTATAGAAAGCTTAATGCATCGACTAGGAAAGACCACTTCCCGTTACCCTTCATTGATCAAATGTTGGAAAGATTAGCAAATCGATCTTAATATTGCTTTTTAGACGGTTATTCCAGTTTCTTCCAAATACCGATTCACCCTAGTGACCAAGAGAAAACCACCTTTACTTTCCCTTAATGTACATATACTTATAGGAGAATGCCTTTCAGTTTATGCAATGCTCCTGCTACTTTTCAAAGATGCATGATGTCCATATTTGATAACTTGATTAAAGAGTGCATGGAGGTCTTCATGGACGATTTTTCCGTCTATGGAGACTCCTTTGGTGGATGTCTTTCTTATCTATGCAGAGTATTGAAGAGATGTGAGGAAACCAATCTCGTGCTAAATTTGGAGAAATGCCATTTCATGGTCCAAGAAGGGATAGTACTTGGGCACAAAATCTCTAAGAAGGGAATTGAGGTTGACAAAGTAAAGATTGAAGTGATGATGCACTTAGAGCCTCCAAGAACAGTAAAAAGGAATTCGGAGCTTCCTAGGACACGTGGGTTTTTATAGGAGGTTTATCAAAGATTTCTCACAAATCGTTAGACCGATGACAAGGCTTCTATGCAAAGACATACGCTTTGAGTTTGATGAAGCGTGTATGAAGGCTTTTGGGAAGATAAAGGAAGCTTTGATTTTGGCTCCAATCGTGCAAACTCCGAATTGGAAATTACCTTTCGAGATTATGTGTAATGCAAGTGATTTCTCGGTTGGAGCGGTCTTTGGGCAAAGAAAGGATAAGAAACTTCACGTGATCTACTGTGCGAGCAAGAAGTTGGATGAAGCTCAAACCAAGTATGCCACAACGGAAAAGGAGCTTTCTGCCATAGTTTTTGCCTATGAAAAATTTCGTTCATATATAGTAGGATCAAAAGTGATAGTATACACGGATCACGCAGCTTTGAGACACTTATTAGCAAAGAAGGATGCTAAGTCAAGGTTGTTGACATGGATTCTCCTCCTACAAGAATTTGATCTTGAAATTAAAGACAAAAAGAGAATTGTGAATGGAGTGGCGGATCACTTGTCAAGGATGAAAATTGATGATGGACTGCCAATTAATGACTCACTCCCGGAAGAACAAATCAATTCGGTGGAAAAATTGTTCCTCATTGAGGGAGATCTCAAACAATGGGAGGAAGAGAATGCGAGTGCG
>OVAN01004588.1:0-25489 GCA_900406275.1 Anastatica hierochuntica
GGTGTTTGTTATATCTTGAAAGACATTGCGGGGAGTTCCAAGCATAGATTGTTGTCTCTTTCTTTTACCGTTGGTAGAAGGTGTTATAGTGCAACAACTAATTTCACTATTTGGTGAAACGTTAACATTAGGTGTCAGAGGGTTGGAATCTTGATTGGGCACTGGAACAAAAGAAATTATAACTTGAACATGCATTAGAAATAGACAATATTTGATGTTCGATACGAAATATACTTACTTGATTGTCGAAAGCTAGAAACATTCTCCAAATATGGTATGAGTGAACTACCACCAGGACTATACTCTTATTTAGAGGTCATTTTCTTCATGATAAACTAACTTATCTATACCTCTTTTGCATATATTTATAATAAAGAAATAATTGTTTCAATTCTTATAAACAGAATATTAGATATAGTTTGAAAGAGAATAGCACTTCACTCAAACATAAGAACTTTTACAAACTTTAATGCAGCATAGTAAATACTATATTATTTAACTAAATCATATCAATAAACCAAATCAAAAAATATCTGTATAATATCTCAACACCCAAAACAAAGTGGTATGAAAAGATATTTACGTAGATACTAAATTAATTAGTTTTAAAATCATACCTTAAATATTATCGAATTTTAGGTAGAAAAATATATTTAGTTTGTTATTCCTAATAATAATATATTTTTTGACATTAATACATATTATGACTCGTTGGAAAGTAAATTTTTAATTGCTATCTAATTATAGATGTTTCCATTCACTCATTAAACAAATTATGTATGTATCATAAAGTCTATAAAAAACCAAAAAATATTTCATTTTGTATGATTTTGTATTTTCCGAATTTGAAATTTTTATACGCTAGAACAAAACACAACTTTATTAGTTACAACTTTGTTATAAGATATTATACAATGAATATTATATAGATCCAACCAAACAAAATAATAATTTTTATATAAATAGATTACAAACTTCGATTTTTGCATAAGTAAAATGGTAAATAATTAATACTAATTAGTTAACAATAATGAACATCCCACTTATGATGTGATTAAAGTAATATGAGGTGATTAAAGTATTTAACTTTTGAGACAATTATTTTTAATAAAAATTGTATGCGTATGGAAATCACATTATATGTAATGATGGATGACGTTGAAAATTGAAAATATGAGTACAAAACCTGCCAAACTGTTGCCAATATATTTTTTAACGCATCTCAAAGTGGTCTTGTCACGTAAAATATTTATTTCTCTATTGATCTGGGTTTGTTTTACCGATGCAATATAATAATTCAAAAATATATCCTCATTAAACACCTAAATATTACCTTTCGTGAACGTTATTGATACGTGTTTGTTTTTTTAACATTTAAGAGCAACATATTTATTATCATGCGATTTATGGAGAGCACATTAACTATTATAATTATAATGACTTAAAAATGTATAATAAGAAATTTAGCTACAAAATCTGCAAAACTGATACATAAAAGAATATTTTATGCATCTAAATATATTGTATTTATTTCAAAGATATTATTGACGTGCTACCTTATTTTAAACACTTTTTAGCAGTCGAATTCATACATACAGAGATTGTTATCTACGAAACTATGGTAAATAGAATATTTTGCTACTATATAATAAATATACCGTAAACCCTATAACTAATAAATTCAACAGAAATTGTTAATTAATAAAGAGCAATAAATATAGCACGCTTGAAACTCATTACGTCATCCCCCAAAAGGTAGGAAGTGAACATGCACGACACTTCATAAAACCATTTTGAAAACTTCTCAAATCCCTTTTACGATAATTCTTCCTTTTTGAATCTTCAACCTGTATTCATCTACAAAAAAAAAATTCTACAATGGCGCGATACCCACCAGTGTCAGAGATCACCCGTTTTTTTAAAAATGATTGTGTGATTATGGTGAGGATCTTGAGATTTTGGAAAGTAATTGAACGTTCCAGTCCTTTTTACGAACTGATACTCGCTGACTCAGAGGTAGGATTTTCTGATACTCCTAATTCAACATCTCTATTATCGCTCAATAAATCTTACATTATTTGTCCGAGTTTAATTTTGCATGTAATTGTTCATATATAGAGAAAGGAATCTCAAATCGAGGCGACAGTTTTCTGTGATTCCATGGATCACCTTCCCTCTGATGTATGCGAGGGAGACTATGTCCAGATAGAGAACTTCACTGTCCGGAGTTCTTCATTTTAAGACCTAACACAATCCACTCCTGTCAAATTTTTTTCACCAATAAGACAAAACTTGTAAAGACTCCATGGGGGTTCTGCAATTCCCCTGACAAATTTGAGGCCATTCAACGAAGTTCTCAATGCCAGAGAGCGATTCTATCAACCTCTCAGTAAAGATATTTGATTTTTCTCGATGTTAAAGTCTTCAATACTAACAAATTTAATACTTCTAATACAAATTATTTTTTTAGTCGATGTGATCGGGTCTTTGGTCAACGTTGCTTAGAAACGCTATACTGTGGATGCTCCGCCGGAGGAAGTCTGGCTGATCGAAAACCGAATTCTGGACTTCAAACTTTGTGATGCAGAGTACGTTTCAAATCAAAAGTGTCTAGGATGTTCTTTGTTGAAATGGTTGTTTGATGTGATTTCTCATTGTATGCATTAGTAATTTAGAATACAATCAAATGCGTTGTAATAGTTTGTAATTTTTTGCTCGTTGATGATTTGTTTGAGGACTTTCAAATTCCCACCCATGATTCTTACTTTTTGTTGTAGCGGCTTGGAAATAAACTGTTATGCTCATGGGAAAATGTCGAAGGAGTTGTATGACAGGTGGAATATGTTCAGTAACCCCTCGGTGAATCATGAAAGGTCGTGTCCTGTTTTCTGTGCTTTAAGGTTGTGGCAGATCGTCAAGTGGGGAGGTATGATATGTTTGACTTTTACATAATATGTTATCTCTATATATGAATGATCATATATTATGATTCCTATAAAATAAACAATGGTTTGCTTTAATCCTTTTATTATGTGTTACCTTAAAATATATCTTACTGAAAATTGTATTGTTTTAAATAATTGATTAACAATAAATTTAAAACTTAACTATGATATCATATGCCTCAAAAGTGTTTCGAACTTAGTCTCTCTCTAGCGGTTTAGTTCTACATAACATCCGTTTGTACCGTTTGAAATTATATATGTGATTCCTCTTGTTACATAATTCCTTACATCAAACTGCGTTGATTGCAGACTACCTTCGACTCACCAATGAACATAGAGTATCAGAATTTTGCTTCAATCCTCGAATTACAGAGGCATGGAATCTACGCCGAAGGTATGATTATAATTGATTTTCCTCCTTTCGAAATTACTTCATGTGTTGTCTATATGTTTAAATGTTTGTATGTTATTTTAGGTTAGCCGACTCCCCACATCTACGACCCAAGCCAGAAGATGATATGAAAATAATGAAGTTGGAGATTCCTGATGCTGAATAGACCCCACTTCCCGAATCCCCTATGTTTTAAACTATTTTATTTCAATTATGAACTTATCTTTGTGTTTCGTACAATTATCAACTCAAACTCAACTTTATCTGTTTAATATTTGATATTTTTCTGATTATGTGGTATTTTTTATGGTTTGAAAATTTAATATATAGGTTAAAACCCTCAAAGGATAAACCCTAAATATTAATTTAATTGAACCATGGATATGGCAAACCATAAAGCCTTTTTAAAATAAACAATAAACATAAGCACTAAATCCTCTGATATTGGTTCAATGAAAAATTAGGTTTCAATTGTCTTGTAGTCGGTTTTTTTCTTCTAAAGCTAAACTCTAAATACAAATACTTTAGTTTTTTAAAAATTAAGTAAAATTTGAGTTTTGTAATATTTCCTATATCCTTTGTGCGAGATTAAGCCTCACAATACAAACTTATAATACAATATACAATCATATTGTATATTTATAAGTTCATAATTGATTAAACTACTACATTAACAAAAATCATGTTTGATATATATGCAAATCAAAACTCATCTATTTTAAACTATTGTGTTAATGTAGTTCAAAAAAATAATGAAGCGAATTATAAAAGCCAATTAAAGCATAGGATATATTATAATTTTAGAAATAAAAATAGATAACATAGTTCTTAAACATAAGTTAAAAGTTGAGGTTTTCACAACAATAAACATAATTAAAAAGTTTTAGAAATCTTTTGACATTTCCGAATCGCTGTCCGACTCTGAAATGTCCCATTCTTCACGCTTCTTCGAACGTTTTTTGCTGCACGGCGGCTCCTAGGTGATGGGGAAAATCCGATGCTATCATCACTACCACAGCCATAACCCTCATCATCTTCTGTGGTGTGCTCCGTCGTCTGACTATCGTACCCCCTATAATATCTCTTGTCATATTTATCCAGACTCTCTGATTTGGACTCCTCCTCATCACTATCCTCCTTTTTTGAATCACCACCTCCTTCTTCATCAACTTCAATCTCTTGATCATCCTTTGGTTCATCTTCATGGACATCTTCATTAGCTTCTTGGTTAGCTTCTACCATTTCAACATCAGTGACATTATTAGGAACATCTTGTGTGATCTCTTTATTATGCGTATGTTGAATTGAATCAACATCCATGTCACTACTAAGGACAATAGCATTTTCCTTGGTGCCAAGAGTAAGCAATGTGAAGTTATCTACTACCTTAGCTTCAAAATCGTAATCCTAAATTATGCATCATACACGTAATATAAATAAATGAGAGAAATTAAAAACCTAAAATATGGTTATGACAGTGGTTTTCTATTTTACATTGCTTTTAAATATAACGAAATCCAAAAAAATCACATTACTCTCGACAGTTATGATTATTTTTTACACACCTCATAAAGCTATTCCATCTATTCACATAAACTTATTATTGACTAACATAATTCCAAACATAAAGATAAATATATTTGAGCATATAACAGTCGTCAAATATAAACATGCAAAAATTTATTAATGATAAGTTGTTCATGATCTTACAGGAAGATTCAGAAGGAGACATTAAGTCTTGACTCTTTGTAGGGTTTGATGAGCTGGCCTTGCCTGAATTTATGAAAAATGAGTTAATCACAACCTTTCAAATTTTAGGTCTAATACTTACTCGAGTATGTATACATTATTATGTATGTTTGTTAAGATAATAGTATGATAACAAACAGGAAGAAACAGAAAGAAATATCGGTTGCAAACCTAAGTTAATATAGTTTGAGCGATCTTGAAAAATAGAGGTTTTAAAGTATTTTTCAAAGTTGAAGAAGAGAGAAGTTGAAGAAGAGAGAAGTTGATGAAGAGAGATGTAAGAAAGCAAATGAGAGAGAATCTAAAAAGACATGAGCAATTCATTTTTATTTAATAAAGTGTTATTTTCACTTGCCATTAGGCATGAGTTTTTTTTTTGGGCTGAACCCATAATCATTATAAATTATTCTCTATTTATGTAGAAATCAATAACATTTAATATTTTCTGATATTTATGATATTAAAAATTAGATTAATGCATCACCATTTAGAATTGAACTTATTATTAGAACATAAACCACTAAAAACCATCTTTGCGGAAAATAGAACAAAACCATCAACTTACTCGAAAAAATAGAAAACATAGTTCAAAATACATAACCAAGACTTAATATAAAGTTTGATGGTATAACAAAGTCTACTCAGACTTCTCTTTTTTGATTGTCTTCAGATAAATCTTCTTGGTTATGTAAAGGGCATCATTTGGCTCATGGCTCATGGTTCAAAGTCTTCAATTTTTTTTCATCGTTTAAATCCACAATTTTGGTAACTAACTCAAGAGCATCAACAAATGTTGGAGGGGAATCATTCTTCGTGGCAAATGTTTGATCAGAAATAATCTCAGAAGCCATCACCTTCGATACAACTCCATCCGTATCATCATCTGAGGATTTTCTTTTAGATGAGGGAGTAAGATCAAGTGACAAACATGAACTTGAATTATCCTCACTATATAATATCATCAAAGGACAATGTTTTTCACTTCCTTCTCCCTAATTATAATAAGGATATATTTTAATATATGCCATATCTATAGAGAATGAAATTGTTAAACATGCTATCAATAAAACACAATAATTTACCTCAGTATTTTTAGAGTTAGTAAGCATGCCAATCGGAGTACGTCCCCATTTATTCATGATCCTCTTATTGGCGACCTTTATGACTTTGAATGTGTCATGTTTTTCTATACAACATTGTTACGTTCAACCCCAATGATAAACAAAAACTTGAGACCACCCAATTGAGTAAGAAAAGGGGGGAAAATAGTCGAATCAATTAACTATACAAAGTAAAAATATTGAAATAAAAAACTCTAGTCTTTATAATATTAATTAAAAGAAAATATGGTAGATTTGCGCTTGTTAATAATTAGTATATAATAATATAATAATCAAAACCTCTCTCATTGATTCGGTCAAGATGGTAGCAGTTCTCTAAACAATAATCATATCACCTCTGTCAAAGAAAATGAATTTAGATTCTCCACTGCTATCTTTGACGTGCAAGTGAAGTATAAACCTTATGATAAGCCAATTATAAGTAAATTAATACACATATATTATATGTATGTACTGATCAATATGTTTAATAGGAGTTACCTTGGAACAAAGTCTGTAACTTGTTTAGAACACTTTTGGCAGAAAAACACAGTTTTTTCACCTTGACCAGCTTCGACATCAATCTCTGGTAAAAAATGTTTTGCAATCCTTTGTAGCTAATATAGAACTAACCGATATCCGCATCAACCGAAACGATCTCACATAAAACAACAAACCTACCAATCTGTAAATTTAATTATAACAAAGGTATATAGGTTAAAAATGATACAATAGATAACGTATGCTCATTTAAAAAAATTAATAGATTACATATTTCACCAACCTCACGAATCTCTTCAAGAGATTTAGGCACATTATTCGTAAAAAAACTCATCATTTGCTAAGGATGCAATAGATTTTGTTTTTGTCGGAATATTGGATATTGCTAGATTATTATCAGGCAAGCTGAAAATAAAAAAGCTAAGGTCAATCACTTTAATTGTGAAAGCAAACATAATAATGATTTGATATTAATCTAAAAATTACAATAGAAAATGTATTCTCATTTAATCGTGACAAACCTTGCCCTAAAATCTTCTATTTGTGAGTGTGGAGAGTTCAAGAAAAGCTTAGTGCAATTGAATGCATTAGATACACTCCAAACATCTAAAAAATATTCTCATAATCATTAGCATTGATTAAAATATAAATAAATATATAACTTAAAAAACAAATGATTAAAACATTAACCTTTCCAATGATTTATTC
The DNA here is from genome assembly GCA_900406275.1 of Anastatica hierochuntica. Taxonomy (NCBI): domain Eukaryota; kingdom Viridiplantae; phylum Streptophyta; class Magnoliopsida; order Brassicales; family Brassicaceae; genus Anastatica; species Anastatica hierochuntica. Next base: position 7,395 of record OVAN01004588.1, read on the forward strand.
GACAAAATTGTGCAACTAAGATAACAACAGATTCATCATGTGATTTAACAAAATCATTGACTCGATGAGCATAATCACCAAATAGAGTGCACGACAGTTTGGTATCCCTATACATTTACATTCGAGTTTTATAAAGTTAGTTAGACAATATATAAACAAAATAACATGACACAAAAATAAATTTTAAAACAAATTAACAAATTAACTCACTCTAGATTACGCATCTCAACCGTCAATTTTTGGTTTTCAATATTGTTATTGGTGAAAGACTGAATTTCGTCCAGTGAAACTATTTGACCAATAACATCTACATAAGAAAACAAATAATATGAGATCTAAAAATATTAATATCAATGAACCATAAGGAAAATATTACTTACCAACCAAGAATTCAATCCCCAACTTCCCACCTAGAATATCATCAAATGGTGTGAAACGCCAGCCAGTTAACGTGTCCGATAATTGGTCACATTGTTGAACAAATGTGTTCTGATAAAAAGAGATCTTGTATGGATGATTTGTACTCTTGTAAGCACCAACCGTTGGACCTACATCAAAATTTTGAAACACCTTTGTATCTCCTTCCTTTAAGAGATGTTCAAAATGAGACCAGTATTGTTTCTTAATGGTTGCACCGATTTTGGTTTCTTGAAAAATAATTAGAAGTTGTAATTAGTTTTCTATAACGAAAACAACAACAAATAAACAGAAACAATCGTGAAAAATTATGTGAATGTCACAAAGAATGAGTTCCAAATTTTCTCCATAAGGAGTAACTTGTTTCACAATCGAATGATCTTCACAACGATCTTCCATATTGACTTGTAAGGTTTGAGCTTAGAAACTTTATTTTCTTGAACCATGATTAACTTTATTATATAATTGTTTTGAGTGTTATTATGGTTTGGAATGTCGACTTCGCTACATATTTATATAGCAGGTAGGGTTCTATGTAAATTTAGTAGAGAATATTCGCGGCATTATAAATCGTAATAATGAAAACGAATAAAATCTTTTTTAGTGATATCGAAGGAAATATGAGATCAAAATGAGATCACAATACCTTAAAAAGTAATTACAATTCGAATACGCATTCCGAATATTGCTCACAATTTAAAATAAAATGATATCACAATCAATACATAAATAAAAGATTGTGATATGATTACCTAAAATATTTAGTAATTATGGTTGATGAAATCTTACTTACCAACCTATAGATCTGATGGTCCATATCTATTAACCACTGTGATTGTAACTTTAAGTACTCCAGTTTTGGAGTTTTATCCGCATATTAGTTCATCAACCTTTTAAAAAGAATTTATGATAAAATCTAGAGTTTACTTCTTAATGTACCAATTGAGCTAACTATTTGTACAGGTCTTCAATTAAAACAAAAATGTGGCCCAACTAAATATTTTAGCAACTCAAGAAGAAGCTAATATAATACTTAAAGTATAGGAAACACTGACACTCATATCTTAGACATATTATCGCTTTAAATTTTAATGTTAAACAATTTTTGAATTTCAAAGAATCTATTTAACTTCAAATTTTAACCACTATTAAATATATCATACTTAAATAGGAAAACGAAGTGACTGATTTACAGTCTAATACATCAAAAATAGTACTCCCTTTGTATGAAAATAATTGATATTTAAAGATATTACACACTGATTAACAAAACATTTAATTTTTGTTTTTTTCTAAAATAAAACATCATTTATTATCTTTTTAAACATATTTCAACCAATAATAAAAAAATCTGCAGAATACAAATAGATTAAAAGGTAAAAAAACACCTCTGCTGCCATCTCATAGAACCAGGGTTCGTATCTTGCACCTGCCTCTAGTGAGAGGAACTATTTACCATTAGGCTAGATGGAAAAAAAGGTAAAAAAACACAATTAATTTTGCATTGAAAATCCAAAACACCATCTAATTTGATACAAAAAAATTTCCCTAAAACATCAATAAAATTATACAAAGAGAGTATTAAATAGAAGGGAATATTCCATAAAATACGTCAACTTAATTTCAGTTATCATTTTAATAAATCAACTTTTCTTTCTTTTTTTTAACGTCAGATCATACTGAGATCAAAACAAGTACAAGAGTTGATACATAGATAATACATCAATAATAATAAGTTTAGAACCACACTGACAAACACACCACCAAACATTAAAAAGAACGATGAAGAAGCACATTTCCACGATGCTTTCGATAACGAAGCCTTACTTGCCAACAGATTTAGAAACCTATTTCTTAACTTCTCCAGAATCAATCCCAAAATAATGAGATCGTTGCTCTTGACTATCATCAGTTGGATGAAATTCCATTTTCAAGTAACTTTATTAATAAAAACCATGCAAATTTCTTGTGATGATTCATCCTCATTATAATATTGTGTAAACTTCATGCTTTCTATAATCTTACCGACATCCCACGTCGCCTTCGTTGGTATGTCCAATATATATGCCATCCTCAAATCTTCCCCTAGCCAAGGGGGGTTTGAGTTTATGCTTTTTGTTCCGCAAAACTAGTAACCTCCTCGAAGAATTCTCCCAAAAAAATAAATTGTCATGAGAATATCGCCACGTGAACATGCCAACAACAAAAGACCGCTAAGTTGTGTTAGTTGGAAAATAATACTCACCAATTAAGGAGAAAATAAACTCACCGACACATAACAAAATAGACTCGTCGAACATCCACACGATAGACCAATAAATTAATGGAAAATTTTTGGCCCCTAGCATAGAAAATGCTCCACGGTGATAGGAGAAGGAGAGACGGTGAGACAAGAAAACACTTCGCTTTGTTTTATACCAAGTCGACAACACAGACGAAACGAGAAAATACAACAGTGATTTCAATGAGATCATTTTTATTATTGATAACATAAACTATAATACAAAGAAACAAGAAAAATAGAATAGAGACGGCGGTCGGAGCCGCCGCGGATGGAGAAGTTATTGAGACCAGGAAAATTATCTTGTGAATCACCCTGTTTCAGAGAGACAAAACAACTTTTTTTCCAGATTCTTTTTCTTTATCTCCTTTTTGTTTTAAATCAACATTTCATATATCTATAATAATACACCAACTATTTTTTGTTTTTCAAATAATACATAAAATATTTTTTTGGTTCATTTTAAAAATATAGACAATTCAAAAATATTAAAAAATTTCGTATACTTTGAAAGATCTAATAAGTTATTAAAATATAATTTAAATTTTGAATTTTTAAAATATTAATAATAAAAAAGTATTGAATTTGACACGAAAGGTGCTTTTGTTTAAAAACTTTTGGGGGTTGTAAATCCTCCTTTTCTAATACATGAAAACCAAAAATAACCTAAAATTTTTCAATTGCCTTATTTTATTTTTACATTTAAGATTTAAAATTGTGTTTCGAAAAGGAAAAATGAAATAAAAATGCAAAAAAGTATAATTATATTTTAAAATTCCATAAATTTTAAGAACTTTTTACTACTTTAAGATACTTTTTAGTTTTATTTTATTGTTGGTAACTTTTACATTATATTAATAATATTTTTAAGTTCAAATTTTAAAATTACATTAAATAATTTATTAGATTTCTTAGGTTTTTGAAATTTCTCAATCTTTTTTGAATTTTTTATATATTTAAATAATTTAGTAGAATACAATTATTAATATAATTATTTTTAATAAATAATAAAAACTTAATAGAATTTTTAATAGTTTTATTTTGAGTGGGTAATAGTTGACGTATTATTCTGGAAAACGATAAATAGTTGGTGTATTATTATGGACATATAAAAAGATGGTGTATCACAATGGTAATTGAAGTTTTTGGTGTGTTTTTATTGAATTTTCCTAAATAGAAATACACTTTTATATGTAAACAAACCAGACTTATAAGTTGCCGTACAGAATTTTTCATTTACTACTTCGCTTTATCTATCACTTTATTAAACATGATAAAGACTCATATGTGACAATTTATCAAAATATCAACAACGATCAGTGGTTTAAACTTCAAAAGTTTGTGTATATTAATTAAACAACGATCAATGATTGTGTATCCATCAAGATAAATTAAGATAATTAAGTTATACGTATGATGCAGGTGTTTGATTATGGGAGGAGTTGTGATAGCAAGTAAACAGTAATAATAAGACCAACATCGGTTGCTTCTAAACCAAGACTGTCACTGAGAATGACTTGAGTGCTACTTTATTTAACCATTATCTTACTTCTCGAAGAAATAGTTTTACACACATTCTCTACTAATTAAACACTGGACAACTCGATATTTTTTTTTGTCAACAAAAACATTAGACAATTCGATGTTGTGGCGCATTTTTAATATGTTTGGGTCTTTTATATGATTGTGGACAATAAAAGGTAAGGTTCTTTGATTAGAGCACCTCAATAGCCCAATATGTAATGTATGTTCTCTCTTTCAGTAATTTTTCCATGTGTTTGTTGGCAGGGTTCACCGTTTATAATTTTTAACAAAAATGGTTAGTTATGGTCCTATTTGGGAGACGCTCGCTGCCACGAGTTTGAGCAGCAAGAAAATGTATGTTAATGAACACTAACATTATAGTGAAGAGAAATAAAGTTGTCGCTGCCATTGTTTAACGAAATCACCCGCGAGGAGCTATCCCCGCTAAAATATCCAGCGACATAATTAACGTCCTTGCGCTTAAATGTTATTGTCGCCGACAAGGAGCTCTTTACGTGCTCGTGTACAATCCACAATAAAATATACATTTCATTTTTGGACGCTATGGCTGGTCTCAACGACCTTTAAAACAACATGGCCATAACTACATTTTATTTCATAGTACAATGTAACTTTATAGATTCATAATCAATAAATTTCTATGATTATCTATGCTAAATTAATTTTTGAACCAATTAATATATCAATAAATTAGTAATTCTTAAAACTAAAAAATCTCTAATTTCAGTATTAATATCTTATAGAAATTTTTGTACTAAAGAAAGACAGGAACTCATGAGATTAAGGTGGATAGAAAGCCAATACCTTCAAAACTTTCGGTACTTGTGATTTGCTTCGTATATTACGGATATCTAATTTTTCGATTCGTTTTGCTCCAAGAAAATGCATATATCCAAAAAATTCGCAGATGTTTACGAATATCTCATCTATATCGTTTAATACAAGTACCACCGAAAAAATAATACTTTGTTTTAAAATATAGTTTTTACTTAATATATATAACAAGTAAATATGAGCAAAATTATATGTTTCTAAATTTTTAAAACTAATTTAAAAAATATTAGAAAGGAGCAAATTTAACAATAAATTATATTAATAAAATTTTACATTTCTTTCTTCCTAGAGCGAATTACATAATTCTATATTATATAAGTAAGTTATAATATAAGTAAGTTATAAGTAAATTGTAAATAAAAATTGAAAACTATTTGTAAAAATAGTTACATAACTCTATATTATATTTAATCATATATATATACATTTATTCATATATACCCTAGAGCGAATTGAAAATCAACCTCCTAAAATTTTTGATATTTGCGATTTGTTTCGTTTTTCAATGGATCATAATTTTTAATATTTGGTTTGCTCTAAAAAATACGAATATTCAAATTTGTTGAAGCATATCTACCGGGATTAAAAAAAAGTAGAAATTAGAAAAATGGGACACTTTCAACTTGGATTTTTCCAAATAGAATTTTCGGCAATTTTGGCCATTTTTAACATCTCATACCCCTACAAAATGAAAAAAATAGTAATTTAAATTTTATAAAATTTTTAAAATATGTAAAATATTAGAAACATCAGACTACTTAAGTATTTTTCATAAAAAATAAATAGGTAAATAATATTTTATTTAATATAGTAGCTAAGCACAGAATACTCATTCTGGCCATCTACTTAGTTTAGAAATTGTATACTAAGTGTTGTACAATGATCTACCTTTGGTATATAACGTAAACAAAAGTTTCTTATATTTCTAATGTCGATATAATACGTTTAATGGTATTCTAGCCATATGTCTTTGGTCTACCAAACGCTAGAATATATATTCTAGTGATTACTCTTTGATCTACCAAACGCTGGAATACGTATTTTGGCTATTACAAAGTGTGACGCGTTATGCATATTAGTTTTTCTATCCACTATACATTGTTCTACCTTATCTAGAAAACGTATTAGACTTAAATAACGAAAAAAGGAAATTTCCATATTGTAATAATTATGTTTCCTAAATCTATCTTTAATAAACATAAATCTAAGAATATATTTAATAAACCTATCTCACATGATATATCGACTTTTCTTCAATAATATCGCCTTTTTTCTTCAACTTCATCGTCTTTTTCGTTTTGATTTTTCATCATCTTTTCAACATGGTTCTAATCTACGTTAAATCGAGTGAATGGATATCTAGTTGCAGTGATCAGTGGAATTTCGTGGTTGATAAGGAACGGCGATGTCGAATGGTAACTTTTGAAGCTACTACTTTGTTGGAGCAATTGAAGATCATGGTGTGTGAGGACTATGGAATGGACCATAATGTCGAGTTCAGCTATGATATGGTGAATCAAGGAGGGAATCCTCCAATTATTTTTAGTAATGATAGACAAGTATCTAATTTCATGGGGTATGTAAAGAAAGGATCGTCTATATGCTTGTGTGTCACGTTCTACGGTACTACCGTAAATCAAAACGATCGAGTCAATACTTGAGAGTTATGTGTATCTTTTAGTGCATACTTTAGTTTAGATTTTATTGGTTCTTTTTTGAAAATTTTGTGTTTGATGTAGCTTTTAGTTTACATCATACATCACAAGTGGATCTTTATGTTATATTTCTAGAGCCCATTGTGATGGGAAACAAAAGAGAAGCAAAGCACTAAACAAGAAATATGGTTCATAGTGTTATCAATTACCATGTTTGAACTTGAAACTAACAAGAAACAGAGGAGGTCCGACACTAAAAATCCTTCACGAATTTAGTAAGCAGTACCTTGAAATGCCTCATGGACCTTGACTATTCTTTCTCCTTTAGATCTCTTCTAGACTTTTTCCTCGTGCTATCAACTTCATGTATATTGTTACTTGCTTTTGGAATCTCATTATGGGATTTTGGAGTCACGGTTTCATGGTTGTTACCTTCTCTTTCCTTTTCTGCATTCTCACCAAACTTATCGTTGTCTCCAGAAGCAACTGCTCGTACAACGTTTCCTATGGTGTTTTCTTCAACATCAGGTGATTTGTTCGAGGAAACACTGACCCGAGCTGTCATGTTTGACTCACTTAGAGCTTTTTTATCAAAGTCTTGGTTGTTTTCTTCCGTATCGAGTGGCATGTTTGAGGATATGCTTGCCTTTGGTACAGTGTATGAGTCATTAGTTGGTTCATGCTCCTGAATACAATCTATTTTAACAGATACCTGTTCGAAGCTGTCTACGAAGGGATCATACATGTCCTTAAGACCGCATTTCAGGACAATCTTGGCTCTTTCGGAGTAAGGCGAGGAAGAAGCTTGTCTGGAACCATCATCTCTATCTTGGTGTATTTGAGTATGACTTTGAACCAGGAAGCTCTGTTTAAACATTGATAGAATTGGTTTCAACTAAAACACGTTGTGGAGGCAGCTGTTCTGTGTTTAATTGTTTACGAATCTGATCAGAACCATCGTTGAGAGGTTGGCTTGAGTAATTCTCATTCTCAGGCAGTGTGATATCATCTGAAGTAAAAGAAACCAAACTTTACAAAAGGGTAAAACAAGAGAGCACCAAACTTGGTACCGGTCAAACTGAAGAAAGCTTCGAAATTTCTCACACAAACCTTCCATTTCAATATCAGGATCAGTGCATAAAGGAGAACCATTCTCTGCTTTCTCAAATGGTAAAGAAGATTCATCACAATGGATAGAACTCTCTTTCGAAGATCTAGTGTCATTAACAACAACAAGTCCTTGAACACAATCGCAAACAACAACTTTTGCAGCCTTCGGTTTCGCACAAGCATTGTCTGCAACAAGTGACTGCGATGAAGATGGAGGAGGACGTGGTGGAGGAAGAGGCATCCTAGGAGGTTGAATACGAATGAAATTTAAGTCGGCGAAAGTTTGAAACACGACAAAATCAGATTCCAGTAAAGAAGAAATCACGAAATCCTTACGATTTAACAGTACTCTAATGACGAAATGAGAGACGTCGGAGACAATTTCCGGTGAGGTTACGTAAACAACAACACGCGGTGGCGGAGACAAGACGACGAAGAAGTAAAACGAGGAAGAAGAAACAACTAACTAAGAAGAAGAAACAAAGAAGAAATTAAACCGCATGAAGAAGAAGAAGACGACGAAAAGAGCATCATTGAAGAGTTTGTTTCTGGTCGGCGTCTACTTGAAATAGAGGAGGAAGAAGTGTTTTTTCTTCAACTTCCCATCTATTTACCTATTTCTTTTTTTTACCCATTTTTTTCATAAACTTTACATTAACAAAACAATTACTTAATAATTATTATAAGTTTCCAATTAAATCATAATTTGATTAACTTAAGGGTATAATCGGATTTACATTAATTAAAATTCTAATGGGACAAAAAATTTAAACAAAATTCTATTAAGACAAACTCAAGTTCAAAATGTCTTATTTTTCTAATTACATCTAAAACAAATATCACATATGGTTTTACCAGCCGTACATGAGATGGTCACAATTTCTTCACATCTTAATTAACAAATTTATTTTCTTTCCATTGTCATAAGCTTTTTGTATTAACAAAATGTCAAATTTTTAACAAAAAAAAACATAATGTCAATTTATTCTCGATTGTCATAACTTCTTATATATATTATATAAAAAACTTATGAAAATTGAAAATAAATGATGTGATATCTAAAAAGAGAATATTATATATTTATTTAGCTAATTATTCTTTTCATCTTTAAGAACAATTAGAACAAGAAATCTTTAATGTATAATTTTGGATGAATTGTTCTATTATAATCAGATTTACTATTTGAAGCATTTCTATATCTTACACTCCTCTGCTTCAAAATTTTATATGTTTTTGTTTTTCACCTATATTAAAAAATTATTTAAAATATATTATTGTTCGTTTTGATTGTGATTTATTTTTTTCTTTAAAATACTCCTTCTGTCCCATTATATAAGTCTTTTGAGTAAAAATAGAAAAATTTAAGAATCTTGTCTTCTTGTATTAAAAAGTATTATTTGTATCTAACTAAAAATATTTTAACCAATAAGAAAAATCTTTCTAGTTATTATTAGATTTATTAAATTAAAGATTTGCATAAATATTATAGAAAGACTTATAAAATGGAACAAGAAAAAATGTCTAGAAAGACTTTTAAAATGGGACGGAGGGAGTAAAAGACAACTTTTGAAAGATTAAATTCTTTTGAGTAAAATTGGAAACCTATCAAACCAGTAATACAAGAAGTTGGTTAAAATATACCAACTATATAAACACATTTGAATCTAAGGACTTTTCAAACTATATACAAAATCAACCCTAATAACCTCCTATCAAACACGATACTTGCGAGGATGAAAAAATTATTTATTATAATATAATATATATAAATAATATAAATAATTTTTTATTAAATAAGAGAGATGTCTGACAGTGCGAATCCCTGGCTCGCTTTGAACAGTGTTTCCCATCTTTTTCTTCCGTCCGTTTCCGTCGTAGGTAGCCCCTTGCTCCCTCCCCACCGGACCCTCCCGACCCTAGCCTTTTAGCTTTTCACTACCCTCCTCTTCCCTCCTCTTCTCCTTCTAATTCAGCCCCAAATTTCGCCATTCCTACTGTAGCTTCTTCTTCACCTGCAACTACTCATTTTGTTCAAGATGAGAATACCAACGCGGTGCTAGCTCTTCCTGCACACCACACTTCCACTCCAGTGGTTCTAAATCCCTTAGCCATTGAAATCCTCACTTCTCATAGTTTTACTGTTACCCAAAACCCTAACTCAAATCCCCCCGTTTCTGTTACCCAGATTCATTCTAAAGCTCTCCCCTCTTCAACCCCTCAAACGCTAATTCTCCCTATGCCACAGATTCTCTCACCTAACCCTCAGCAAGGCCTCACCAGCCTTAACCTTCTCCCTTCTGCCACCCCTAAGACTCATGTCCTCAACCCTATACCAGTAGCCAACACCACCTCTTCCATTCAACCCCTGCTATTTAACCCCATATCAGAAACCACCACCACATCTACCTTTCTATCTCATCCCGTAAATGCTGCCATTCAACCTCCTCCTGTAAATGCTGCCACAATCTCATGGGCTGAACAGTTGAAGAAATCAACAAGTAAAAAACTCGAGCGTCTTGATCCTCCATCATCACCTGGTTCCACTAAGCCACGAGTAGTCATTCCTGATGAAGTTTTTTGCGGAAGGAGCTGACCTTCATAAGGAATTCATTTTCGGTCGTTTTAAGGGTCGTCCTCCAGCCTACACTCATGTGCAGAATGTATTGAGTCAGATGTGGAACAAAGGTAAAAAATTGGAAATCCATCTCAATGCAGTGGCCAGAACAATGTTAGTCAGAGTCCCGAATGAGTACCTAAGGACTAAAATCATTGAGAAGAAATTGTGGTATATAAGTGATAGCCTATTTCTGGTTGGTCAATGGAACGCTAAAGGTGATGCTTGCGAAGAACAAGACAACATCCCAATCTGGGCTCACCTCCACGGAGTCCCACTAAACCTAAGGCATAACAAGGCCCTCAGCCTAATTGCTGGAGAAATAGGAGATCCAAGAGAGGTTGATGACTATACTATAAAGATGGTTAGTCTCAAGGAGGCACATGTGAAGATTGAAGCCGACCTAACTAAGCCCTTGCCCTCTTCCATTGAAATTGAACGAGAAAGTGGGGAATTAATAAATGTTGAAGTTACCTATCCGTGGCTCCCTCCGACTTGCTCACATTGCCATGAAATTGGACACGTGAGCAGGAATTGCTATTTCACTACTCCAACTTGGGTCCCTAAAAGCAGCAAAGGAAAGGAATCAGATTCAACTATTCAAGAAAGCTCAGAAATGCCAGAACAGAGCAAAGATAGAGAAGGAGTAGAACCTGTTTCAAGTGACAAAGTCAATACAGTTTCTGATTCTTCATCTGTAGACCCTTTACCCAACTCTTCAAGTTCATCACATAGCCTCCCTCTGACTTCTGTTGCCTCACCCGAACAGCTTAATGTTATCTCATCTGGTTCTCTTCCTGATTCTGCACAGGAAAAAGGAGATCTTCTCTTAAATTCAACCTCAACCTGTCCAACCAAATCTCAATTTTTCCTAACCCTTCCTCAGTCCCTCCCCAAAGAACCAGTTCTCTCCTGAAATTCAACCCATAAAAACATCCCTGCCTCCTCCTCTAAAAGGAAAAAACAGTCTAATCATCAGCTACCACCCACCCCAAAAATCTCTTTTTCAGTACTACAAACCTTAGATGAAACTCCATCTTCATCTATTAACCAGTCAACCTCTACTCTACCAGCTACCCAAGGGAGTCCCCCTTCTCAGGGAGATATCCCTCCTCCCAACTAACCGAGTATTTCCCCAACCCCTTTTTTGGCCTAATGTATATAACCAATTTCTTTTGGAATGTCAGAGGGTTCAATGATCATGACAAACACTTAGCTTTTTCCAATTGGCTTTCTCTTCACAAGCCTTCTTTCGGTGCCCTTTTAGAAACCCATATAAGAGAACCTAATTTGAACCGGATTTTGTCCACCATTTTCCCTAGTTGGTCCTTCTACTCAAACCATGCCCAAGACGCAGATGGAAGAATCATTCTACTCTGGAACCCCCCCCCCTTTTTCCCTATCACCTGTCCACCAATCAAGCCAATCTATAACATGTGAAGTGAGTATATTAGGAGGTCACCACTTCTATTTCACGGTAGTCTATGCGTCAAATACAAGAGAAGATCGGTCAGACCTTTGGTGTGAGCTAATAAGTATCCAAGAGAGCCTCTCTCTAGACTCCCGACCATGGGTCCTTGGAGGAGACTTTAACCAAATCCAACATTTCTCTGTACACTCAAGCAGCCAAATCAGCTCCTCATCCCCTGCCATGATAGAGATGCAATATTGCCTCCGTCAGGTTAAAGTTGCTGATTTGAGACACCACGACCCCCATTTCACCTGGACAAATAAGCAGCCTGCAAACCCGATAGAAAAAAATTAGACAGGCTCCTTGTGAACAACCACTGGCTTGCGACCTATTCTAACAGTTCTGCAACTTTTCTTCCTCCAGAATTTTTCGACCACACACCATGCCTTTTGACCCTAGCCTGTCCCCTACCCCAAGCTGGTTCAAAACCATTCAAATTCTACAATGCCCTAACCTACCACCCAGATTTTCTATCTACGGTGGAAACAGCCTGGAATGAGATTGGAAGCACATGTTCTCAGCAGTCAAGTTTAGCAGCTCTATGTGTCAAACTAAAAATGCTAAAGAGAGATCTAAAATTACTTTCCAGAGAAGTTTTCACAAAAATTCAGGAGACAGTAGAGATTACTAACCGTTTGCTTAAAAGTGTGCAGGTACAAGTGTTGAGCTCCCCTTCTGCTGACTTATTCGACCAAGAAAGAGCCATCCAATCTGACATGGCAACATTACGCAGAATAGAGGAAGGTTACTTTAAGTAAAAATCGAGGATTCTTTGGCTCAAAGAGGGAGATCAAAACACAAGTTTCTTTCACAAGATCTCAAAATCAAGAAACTCGATAAATGCTATTAGAAGCTTTGCTTTACCTTCTGGAGCATCAATCACAGACCCTTTGGAGATGTGTGCTCATGCAGTCAACCATTTTAGTAGCCTGTTAGCCCCTCAAATCCTACCTGCAATTGCCTGCCCCTGGCAATGGCTTCAAGATCTTCTTCACTTTCGATGCTCTCCAAAAATACAAGAAGCCATGGTCTCGCTGCCATCTCCCTTTGAAATTTCAAGTGTTCTCTTCAAGCTGAATCCCAACAAGTCTCCTGGTACCGACGGTCTAACATCCTCCTTCTACAAGTCCGCATGGCATATCATAGGGGCTAAGGTCACTGAAGCCATCTCTTCCTTCTTTGTATCAGGCTTCCTGCCTGGTGTTGTCAACTCTACTATCTTAACCTTAGTTCTTAAAAAGCCTGGGTCAACACTCATCTCTGACTACCGTCCTATATCCTGCTATAATACGGTCTATATAACAATCTCGAAACTACTTGTCAGGAGGTTGGAACCCTCCCTTCCAGAATCCATCAATCCTGTCCAATCCGCTTTCATAAAGGGCTGCCTGTTAGTTGAAAACACTTTGTTAGCATCAAATATTGTTCATGGATATAAACGAGGAAAAGGGGTCAAGAAGCTAACTATCAAGGTGGATATAGCAAAAGCATTCGACTCAATTAGATGGGACTTCATTCTAAGTTGCCTACGAGTCCTAGAGTTCCCAACTCAGTTTATATCCTGGATTCACGCTTGTATAAGCACACCCTCATTCTCTATAGCCTATAATAGAAACATTCATGGCTATTTCAAAGGCAAAAGAGGTCTTCGTCAAGGCGATCCTCTCTCGCCCTACCTATTTGTCATAGCCATGAACTGTTTGTCTCTTATGTTGAATAAGGGTGTTGCTGAGGGAGATTTTGGTTACCATAGCAGATGTAAGGAACAGAAAATTACCCATCTCTGCTTTGCCGATGATGTTTTTATCTTCACTGATGGTTCTCTAAGGTCTGTCCAGGGCATCTTAAGAATCTTGGAGGAATTTGAAAAGCTCTCTGGTCTCTCAATCAGTCCACAAAAATCGTACTTCTTCTCCTCTGGCTTGACTGATGTTGAGATTGAATCCATTCAAGTCCACACTTCCTTCAAACATGATTCACTGCCAATAAGATACTTAAGTCTGCCCCTCTGTACCAAAAAATTAACAGCTGCAGACTGTTCACCATTGATCCAACGTGTGAAAGATAAACTCAATTCATGGACAGCAAGGTACCTTTCTTACGCAGGGAGACTCCAACTCTTAAATTCAGTCATTGCAGGCCTCACAAATTTTTGGTGCTCCACATTCGTCCTGCCAAAGAAGGTAATCAAAACAATTGAGTCCTATTGTGGAGCATTCCTTTGGAAGGGCACAATTGAAGGAAACCACAGTTCCAAGGTAGCATGGTCTACGGTCACACTGAGTAAAAAAGAAGGAGGTTTGGGGTTAAGAGACCTAGCTAAATGGAACAATGCTAATGCCCTAAAATTAATATAGATGTTATTCTTTAAGGAAGGGTCATTATGGGTTGGCTGGTTTCGCCAAGAGATTCTGGCAGGTTCCTTATCTAATTTCTGGACTACAAATCCTAACCAAAGGAATCCATGGTTATCAAATAAGCTGCTCAGGATCAGAGATAGAGTTTATCCCTGGTTAAAGTTCAAGCTAGACAACGGCTTAAATTGTTGCTTCTGGATTGATAACTGGAGTAGCAAAGGAAGCATGACAGATTTCTTACTTCCAGAAGGGCCACGCAAAGTAGGAATCAGTCGCAATGCCACGCTAGCTGATCTTTGGAGAAATGGATTCTAGCTGCTACCACCTGCGAGATCTCAAAAGCAGGTTCTTATGCAGGTAGAACTCAGCAAACTACAAATTTCAGAAGAGGAAGACATCTATGAATGGTGGTTGAACGACAAATTGGGTAGTAGGAATGGAACAGGGGCAATATACAAGCACATTAAAGATCATAAGCCAGACGTACCTTGGTTCAAGATCATATGGACAACTGATGGAGTTCTGAAGCATAACTTCATTGCTTGGCTGTTTACTCTCAATCGCTGTCCCACCAGAGATCGGCTCATCAACTGGCGAGTAAACACTATCGATTGGTGTCTACTATGCGGAACAGCAGCTGAATCAAGAGACCACATGTTTTATGCCTGCAACTGCTCTTGGACAATCTGGAAGGAGGTGGGTCGGCGTTGTGGAGTAACCGTTAGGAGAGGATGGGAAGATTGCTTGAACAGTCTCTCGGTCTTAACCATACCCAAAACCCAGCGGCGGCTTCTTCTTTGGGGCTAGAAAGCTTTGATCTACGAGATATGGGCAGAGCGGAATAACAGGTTACACACAAGACTTCACAAGCCTCCGGATTTGATCTTTAAATTGGTTGATTTAACAATTAGGATCAAAGCTCTCAGATTCAAAAATGAAAAACCAGAACTTACCTCATCAATGCTTCAAGAATGGTTCTCAAGAGAAGAGGAGGTTAGAAGATGAAATTACACAGAAACTAAAACACATGAGGCTGGAAATAACTACCAAAGCTTTCTCTCCCTCTAACTCTCATGGTTCGACTACAACTGCTTCGTTTTGTTTCTCTAGTTCTTTCTTAACTATGGATCTACTTCTTATTTTGAAATATGTGCTTCCATGATTGGGCTTTTGTCTTGTAAACATTTTAATTTCTTTTAAATTTGAAAATCACTTAACAAAAAAAAATGAAAAAATTATTTATTTTAATTTTATGTCAATTATAATGAATAAACGTAGTCTAATCATTAATTAAATGTGATGTCTTTCCAAAAGTTGATTTTACTTTTTAACTTTTTTTTGTTCACAAAGTGGAGCTTATTTGTAAAATGCCAATATTATATCATTTTTTCCTATTCCTCAAACTTAATTAATCATTTTTCTATGGTTATTCATTTAATTCATTCTTGTTTTTATAGGCGGTTTCTCCATACAGTTTTTTTTATCTTATCAGTTTTATTGAAAAAAAGTATATTACACAAAAAATTAAGACTGCTTTTGTAATGTACTAGATTCAGTGAGAATATTTTCAAGGTCCATCAAAGTCCAACTCGAGATCCTAAAACCATAGGAATCTCGAGTCAAACGCAAAAACATACCCTGTTAGTCGCGCCGCCATTCCCTTTACCAAGATACACCATCGCCCAATCAACGTCTTTCAAGCTTCCTTTGGAAAGATAACTCTGAAACAAAGCCAATGCTGCCGACCGCATATCGAATTGACCTTCCATGCTTCCGCACACGCATGCCAAAGTTTTGTGAGTGGACTTTATGCGCCACCGCCTTCCTCGTGCATGAGCGCACCTGCCCATAAAGGCCCAATTAACATACTGCGATGACCCTTCTCCTCACATCAGCCGCACACGCTGCTATCACTGTTCATCGCCATCTGAGCCACCAATGTTGGGAAGCAGTCAACGACTTTTCCCATCAGAAATTTGATTGAGCATCTTGAGTTCAAAACCGCTTACTTCATATTGTTAAAGTGTGATTGACGAGTAGTCGATTGAGCTGGACGAATCCGGTGTTGTTTTGGAATCAATAAATTTATTTGATTTTAGTTTCAAATTCAGTTATTCGTATACCCGGTTTTGGCTTAGTTAATTTCGATTGTTGGAGTTGTTTGGACTTATTGGATGATTAGAGGAGATTTATTAGTAATAAAAATTTATTCTGGTCTAGTTTGAATTACTTAAATTACAAATTAGCGTTAGTGACATGTCGTTATAATAATACATATTATTGTTTTGTTTGCCAACACTAGTAAGGAATTTGGTGAGTCAATAGTTATTTGTGTACCCGGTTTTGACTTAGTTAATTTCGATTGTTGGAGTTATTTGGACTTATTGGATGATTAGAGGAGATTTATTAGTAATAAAAATTTATTGTGGTCTAGTTTGAATTACTTAAATTACAAGTTAGCGTTAGTAACATGTCGTTATAATAAAACATATATTATTGTTTTGTTTGCCAACACCAGTAAAGAATTTGGTGAGTCAATTTTTTTTTGTAGAGTCTCTTAAAAGAGAAAAAGCCCTAATACTGGGTGAATAATTGTTTTTTTTCGGTTAAAATACTGGGTGAATAATTGTGAAACCATCTTTTTTTCTTTGCCTTTAAACATGCAAGCCAACATAGTAATTAATTAAGCTAAATAATATCTCAAGACTAACGTCCAATGCGAAATCAGGTTATAAAGTTTTTCCTTTTCTTGGCTTATATACATTTTAAATTTCATAATCACAATAATAATTTGATATTCGAACCCCCCCCCCCAAAAAAAAACAATATATAAAAATTTGATAACCTTAAAATTGTATGGTTTAAATTTCATTTTCAAATTATAATCTCAGAATCAAATATGTGGCAATAATTTTCGTTTATTTTTTTTTGTTTTACAAAAGTATTTAAGATCGTTTAGAAAACCTTTTTGTCAACAACCGTTGCACAATAACATGTTTTACACCGTTGTAACTGAGATGGTCCTAAGGAAATCTGAAGATATTGGCCATTCATCAAAGGCATGACGTAGGGTTGGAGTATTCTAGCTTTTAGGCATGACCGAATATGCTTCTTTGACGCATCCATATTTCTTTACAGTTATTTTGGATTTGCGGTCATTCTATCTTATTATCAGACATATAATATGTCTAAGTAATACATTTGCAATCCACAATATTAAGTAATGAAGATTAAGTTGTGCACAAAAAATAGGTATTAGAAAGAGCGAACGGTTCTTTTGTTTTCCACATCAATCTTCATCGAGTTACTTAACTAATAGTAGCAATAGTTAACATTAATTAACCGTCACTAGTGACATTAATTAGTGGAGGCCACCAAGCTTACGATTCTGTGTGTTCACTAGAAACAAAAAGGGAGATAAGTGTTAGGGGACTGTCTCAGCTGTATGGTCCTCCTTTCATAATTAATTATGATTAAACCTAATTCACTTATTTTTCTTTGTTTTTAGTAAAGTCTTGTTTTCAGGACCATGCTCTTCTGGGCACGACCTCACTCTCATAACATAAGAAAAATAGTTTATCATCCAAGTTATGGGGATTTTGGACATAGATCTATGATTACTCCAGTCACTGACACGTGTAGTTGCAATTTTATATATTACTTTGTATGGTTTTTTTTTTTGTTAAAGACTTTGTTGTTAGGATCCCTCCTTAATTGGAGAGGTTCTAGAAAATTCTATAGCTTTCTAGATAAGTATAGCTTTTTCTAGAACGTTCCGGAGAATCCTAGAGAAGTCTAGAACTCTCTAGAA